>JAJJMA010057703.1:1906-29895 GCA_023529015.1 Papaver nudicaule
GTGCTAAAGTTGATGACACCAACCCTAACGGTACATTAAAATAAATATTAATGGATATGAACATTGATAATTTATTTTAAATGAAGCAGTTATGAGGCGTCGGCAAAACAGCTGAATTTCTAATGTTATTTTAAGAGTTAAATGAAGCAAATTAATGAAGATAACGAGCTTGTGCAAAATATACCTGTGCGCAGCAAACTTGCTAAATGGACCCATTATCGATTTCCCCTCATCTGTTTTCTGCCTATGTAGAGCACATACAGCTTTCATACAGAGGACGGGATGCTTCTCAAATGAAGAAAGCATGTCTGCTTCATTTGGCCATTTGAAATCTTTATTTGTGTTCCTTGTCATCATTGCTACAACTTGCCTAGAACCCAACTCATGATCCAGTGCATCTTCTGAGTCACTTGAGCTATCTCCACTATCAAAACTTTCAGACTCATTTACAGCTAGACTCTTCTTCTCGTCACAAGCCATCAGTGAAACCTGTCCTTGTTGTGAAGGGGGGATAATTTCCTCGACATTTTGACCCCCAGAAGAGAGAGACACATCTCCAGCACAAAGATTCACCGGAGAGTGTTTGGGGTTAGGAATTACTAAGAGCTCTTCCAGTTTCTTCTCCTGAAGTCCCCCAAGTGGAGTCGTATCATCTTCCTCAGTATCACTAGCTACTATTGTCGAAAATCTTCTTCTTTTTGCTGCACAAGATACTGGGATATCATCTTCTTCACAACTGCTGCCATGTTTCTCACATCTCTGGTCAGACGACGACCTTTGAGAGCACCTTTCAGTTGTATTGCCAGTCGGAGCATTCAGTCTTCTTTTCCCTCCAGTGCGACATAAACTCTTTGGGCTAGTTTTGCTTTCATCATTTTTGTCGCCAATCTCAAAAATGCCTTGCTCAAACAGATGTAAGTCTTCAGTGTTATTCAACATTTTGTCTTCTATTGTCAATGAATCAACAACATGAGCATCATCATCGATCACACCATCCATTTCACAGCAAGGTCTTTTGTCCGTATCATTATCCCCTATATCACCGTAAGATACTTTATCTGGCGAACCTGTCTGCGCACATCCTCTTTCACCATAATCATGAGAATCTAAACATATCTGACTTGGAATTTCATCTTCAAGCTTCATGTCCTGCATCTCCAACTTCCTTTCCATCTTCGCAATTACCCCTTCCAAGTGAGCTGTTCTTTCTTGCGCTCTCATCTCACTTTTGGACGTAACTTTCTGATGTTCTTCTAGACCCATAAATTTCTCTTTCAGTCCAGTGAATGCCAATTTGAAGCCATCAAGTTCAGCATCATAAACATCTTTAATCAATGTTAGGTTCTTCAATGGATTCTTATACCACTCACATTCCACTTCCTTCCCCTTAAGCTCCAGAGAACCAGAACCTTGTAATTCTTTCAGCCACAAGGCTGTTTGAGTCTCCAATTCCCTAAAATTGGCCTTGAAAACTTCATTTTCATCCTCCACTCTTCTTTTCTCACGCTCCAATTCCTTAAACTTCCTCCTATTGAGCTCAAAACATTTTTCTCCCTCCTCCCGTATGGTTTTTATATCTTCTTCTAAACTTGCAATTCGCTTGTTCATCTGAACCCACAATCTCCTGTTTTCCTTGATCTCATCGTCAAGACAAGTCCCTCTTACTTTCTCCACCGTAAACCTCACACATAAATCATCATACTTGGCTTCATAACCTTCCAATTTTTTCTCCAAATCAAGTTCATTATCGAGCCCTGAGTCTGCTTGCTTCTCATTTTCTTGACACCTTTTCTCAAACTCCTCCTTCCAATTGTTCAACTTATCGCACGTCATCTTATACTTGGTGAGTTTATTTTCGGTGGCAGCGCTTGTCACAGTCAAATCCTTCAACTTACCCTCGATAACAGCAAACTCCATTTCTTTCCTTTCAACTTCCTCATATAATGCATCGTACTTAGTTCTATAATCTTCAAATTCTTCTTTCAGCTCATTAGGGCTAAACTCATCTACACTCTGATTCACAAACCGATACTCCAACTCTGAATGTTTACTCTTCCAATAGTCCATCTCCCTCTTCCAAAAACCAATTTCTTCGTCTTTTCTTCTAATCTCGAACTCTATGTCCTCAACCATGATTCCCATTCTAAGCAATTGACAAATCCCCTCTCAGAAATTAACAATTAGGTTTACAAAATGACTCAATTTCGTTTTTACTATTTATAGTAACATCATGTACAAAACAACATTAAAGAAGCTAAAGAAAGAAAATCATAAGATCAAACCTAGTACTGATGAATTTCAGTAATGCAGAACTGGACTGGAGTTTAGTTAGGGTTGTTAATCGGAAACTTGTTCAAAGAAAACGAGAGAAGAATGAATGACCGCAAGTATCGACACAAGGAAGAAAGTACGATGTAGTAGTGATGGTATTGGTTCATGAAATAGGTGCACTTTTTATGTTTACAAACTTACCCCTAACTTTATCGACTTTACGAGTCAATAAGAGGACTGAACCGGTCAATACGACACTGTCTCTACCAACTCGCAATAACTCCGTCCGTATACTTACTTGTTAAGCTTTGGGCTAGGAAAATAAAAGTATTTAATCTTTTTGAATTTTGAATTTTGATTTTTTTTTTTTTTTTAAGGTTGGGAAAAAGAAAAATCAAACCAACAAAAAATAAATAAAGAGAAGACTCGCCTTAACAGGTGAGAGTGATACACGAAGGAGAAGAAATTAACCACTAATTGGATAAGTGGTTACTAGATAACCGCTAAAAATCGCGGTGGAGGGCCGATCGAATTTGATTTTAGTTCAATTAACACGAATTCATTCCAATTGGATTTTTTTTATTTGCTTTAACAATAGTTGGGGATTGGTATTACTTGATTATCCAAAAAAATTAGAAAGAAAACAATCAATTGGGTTCAATTAGCCGAATTGAGGTGAAATTGAAAATTTTCAATTGAAGACGAATTCTTTCCAATTTAATCATTTATTTTTGCTTGAACAATAATTGGGGATCAGTATTACTTGATTATCAAAAAAAAATTGGAGAACAATTGGGGTTCAATTGAGCCAAATTGAGGTGAAATTGACAATCGCGTTAGTTACAATTAATTGATAGTGACTATTTACATCTAAGTGTCCATAAGAGATCCTCCCTCCCTTCGGGCCCTTTGGGCCCTACGGTCGGTCGGCCCAATTAATAGCGCAAGCAGCTAAGTTATGAGCCATTGAGTTGGCATCTTTTCTAACAAATCTAAACTCAACAGAATTGAACTGGGTCAGCTTATCCTTAATCTTCGCAATGATATCCTTAATCTTCCAGGGATAAGAAACTTTCTCATACCTGAGAGTGTTAATGATCGTCGGGGAATCACCTTCAAGAATGATGTTTTTGAAATTTTTCTTTAAGGCAAGCTCGATACCAATCAGAGCTCCCATAGCTTCAGATTCAATTGGAGAGCTAAACTCCAACCCCTGAATTTGGCGCCTATGGTAGTTAGCCTTGTTGTCCCTGGCAATGGCAGCACAAGCATACCCTTTTGGTCCCGCAACTCCATCGAAATTGATTTTGAAAGTGTCAGTTGAGGAGGTTTCCACTTCGTAGGTAAAGTATCCAGCAAATCATGTTCAGTATGTAAAGCCATCCCTTCACTACTGATGCAGTCCATATTGTACCAATAAAGAGCCTCTTTAAGCATAATAGTGATATTGATTTTACCTTTGTTGAAGACAATATTGTTTATAGTCTTCCAAATAGCCCAAAACAAGCAAGCTCCCATTTTAAGTGTAGAGGGTAAAATGCCATGAGGACACGTGTCAACATCACCATAGGGGAATCCCATAAGAGGTGATGCTCGAGGTACTCAAGAATTCAAGAGAAGTGACCCGTACCTAAAGAGAGGAGACGAAGGAGTGTAATGCTCGGGA
The DNA here is from genome assembly GCA_023529015.1 of Papaver nudicaule. Lineage (NCBI taxonomy): Eukaryota > Viridiplantae > Streptophyta > Magnoliopsida > Ranunculales > Papaveraceae > Papaver > Papaver nudicaule. The sequence continues at coordinate 5,844 of JAJJMA010057703.1, forward strand.
TACTGAAGACTGGGGAAAAGGAAGGCTAAGCTCGAAGGAGAATATACGAATGATAAAGATCCTCGGAATGGCACCCCGAAGGCACCGACTTACTCGACAGACTCTGACATCTCCACGATTGAGTAGTTTGTCTTATTAGCTGTAATCCACTATCGACTCAGCCTATATAACGCGAGCTCGAGGTCCATTGTAAGGGTTGGAATTTTGGTGTAACCTTAAGGTGTGTGAGAGAGATTAGGTTAGTATCTCCTCAGGCCTCTAAGCATCATTTCCATGTACTGATATCCAGAGAAATCCAAATTTCAGTTATGCTTTATTCGTTATTATGTTATTACTATTGTTTGTCCATCTCGATATTGTTCTTATCTTCGTAGTAATCCTATTGATATCGCTTAATGCAACTAAGACCATAGTCTAGACTTATAGATCTAATGGCTGTCGAGTATAAAGTATCTATGCAGATTTTATACTGACACAGTTTGGCGCTAGAAACAGGGACTGGGTAAAACAACTTAGGGTTTGCCTGTGATATTATGATTTTCAAATTCTTTAGGGAAATTTTTTCTATGGTTTTCAAGATTTTCTTTAAACTTCATATTTATCATAAGCTCCACCACCTTGGGTGTCCAAAGACCTTAAAAGCTTTGGCACGCTTAAGGGTTTTTGAGCAAATCACCAATATGAAAAGATTGATGTTTCTTCAAGGGATCTAAGCTTTGAAGCACAAAGATCTAATCAAGAGCATGAAAATTTTACAAAAAAGTACTACAGAACCTTGATAAAATCTCGGGGGAAAATTAATTTCCGATTTAGAGTCTGGCATTTCAATTTCCAGAAAATACCCTTAAAATCATGTACACTATTCACGTTCTAGAAATTAATTCAGGGCTATTTTAGGGTTTCTGTACCAAGTATATATTAGGAAACAAGTCTTACAGCTTTCGAGACTTTACTCAGCCTAATCCGAGAAAAACTAGGACAATTTTCCACAACCTCCATATTTGGAAGGTAGATCTGGACAAGTCAAAAACGGTTAAAGACTGGATAGTACGCGCATAATCAACCCTGAAACCTAGCACGTCAGAATCCGTTACAACTGCTAGGGCGCATGTCATACCTAGTACACTGCACCGGCTGCCTTGGGCCTCACGGGTTTTTTACTTTTTACAGGTCACTATCGCCATGACTTCGAGATCCGATCAGATGCCGAAGCAAAGGGTAGGCTCCTCGAGGCATGGAACAGGCTCTTCGAGGCACAACACCAGATTTTCAACTAGCAAAGGACTCTCGCCAGAGGTAGCAGCAAGCACAATCCAGCATAGGGAGCATGTAAATGAAGAAGAAGTACTAGTGGAGGAACTAGGACCAGAAGGGGAAAGATTCCCAGAAGGTGACGAGACGCCTCAGCAACAAATTCAGGAGGAAGATGGGGAAAACGACGAGGATGACGATGAAGATGACATCCCGAATGAAGTGCTCCAAACGCATCAACCAAACGAAGAAGAAACTTTAAGGGCTGCACAATTCAGAAAGTTAATTCGAAAGAACAAGAGAATAAGGAAACTAAAAAAGCAATTAGCCGAGGCAAACAAAAAAGCTGCAGAGAAATCAGCGTCGAACTACAAGGGAAACAGTGAGGGACACTCTCGCCCACACACCATATCACAATCCAGAGGGCACTCCGTGTCGAGAAACAACACCAATGAAAACGGGCACTCCAAAGGCCATGGGATATCGGTTTCGAGCAAGAAAACTGAACCCAGCATCCGTCCAAAGGGAAACAGCATACACCTAGTATACGAAAATAAGCAGGCAAAAAAGGATGCCGAGACACAGGCGGTGCAGCAAGTCATGATTGAGCAAATAAAATCGCTTTGAGCAGAGCTCTTCGACAACATGATTCAATCGAATGATAAGGTAAAGCTGACTCAAGCAATTAATGACGTCAACCGTTCGCCACTAAGCTCCGAGCTCCTCGCCAAGGCCATACCAGTCAAGTGCACTATGCCAGTTTTCACATCAATCTTCGACGGGACAGGGGATCCGACACTACACATCAAAATGTACCTGAGGGTATTCTTGGCATGGGCGGACAGAGACGAAGTGCTTTGCAAATATTTTCCTTCCAGTTTGAAAGGAGAAGCCTTGGTCTGGTACGATAGTCTGACAACCAGCTCAATATCATCTTTTGAGAAACTGGCTAAAGTATTCATACTTCATTTTTTATACAACAACTCATCAAAGCCAGGAGTGGAGAAATTGTTTAGTATCAGGGTCAAACCCTAAGAATCCATCAAAAGCTTGACAGAAAGGTGGACTGCACAGTGCGTGGAAGTAGAAAATGGTGCCTCGGAGAAGGACAAAGTACGGGCATACTTAAATGCACTCGACAAAAACCACCCATTGTACGACAGACTCTTTTCCAAAAATGTAGAAACGTTACAAGATCTCCGAAAATACCAAAAGGAGCGGATCACGTTGGAGGAAATCAAAGAACGAGCAATCCAGGGTAAGGAAACAGTCTCGAAACAAGTACACTCGATAAACAACTTATCGTTAGAAGAGCGAGATCACGCTATGAAGAATCAAGGGGGAGATTTTTCGAAAAGGGAAAGGCAGAATGATAATGGGAGATATGGAAACGAAGGCAAATTTGGCGATGGGAGATATCATGATAACAGAAAGTATAACGACAACAGAGGAAGTGATTCTCGAAGAGAGTACGAAGGCAATAGCTCTCACAGAGGACACGAGAGGTAGAAAGTTTGGTATGCCGAGATCGGGATTTCCTGCATTTCAGGACAGAAAATTGTCAAAGGTGTGTGTCCCCATCGAGGATGCTCTCTGAAGCATTGAAAACTCCGAGTCAGCAAGCGAGATAAGATACCCAAAGAGCAGGGGAAACCAACCAAAGCATACTCGAAACTCTGGAGACTACTGCCAATTCCTTAAATTCTACGGGCACACCACAGAAGACTGTGTCACGGCACAGGAACAAATCTACTTCTTCATTACAAAAGGAAAATTCAAGCATCTTCTAGAACTACCAAAACCACTCCCAAGTCAGCTGCAACCAAAAGAAGAAAAATAGGAGGCGTATGTAATAACAATCGACCGAAATATTCCAAGATTCAACGACTGTAATTAAATAGTTCATGCTGACATCTGCGGGGAAACTTTGAAGGTATCCATACAAAGAGAATTCATAAAAGAGACCTTGATGGAAAGGAGATATTGAGTGTAGCCGCAAAAAGGCACCTCGAAGAATGGCAGAGGCAACCAATCTTTTTTGCCGCAGCAGATATCCCTGACGAGGGAAGATTGCACAATGACCCACTGGTTATCACACTACATATCGAGGAATCGGCCATGCCTAGAATAATGGTAGACCCGGGAAGCTCTGTCGACATACTCTTTGGGAGAACATATGATAAGTTGTTTGGAAAGAATGCTGCTTTGGTACCCTCCTCGTACAACGTTTATGGTTTCAATGGAAGGCCTTTGATGCCAAGGGGAGAGCTATCTTTAACAATCCATATAGGAAAGCTGGAGCTACCAACATCATTTTGCGTGGTCGACATAGACTCTCCTTACAACGCCATTGTGGGAAGACCTTGGTTACATAGTATCATGGGAGTAGCTTCTACACTTCATAGAAGAATACGATTCCCAACACCACTCGGAATCGCAGAAATAATAGGTGATCCAACTGAGGCATGTGTATGCAACGAGATTGATGTTCAAAGGAGGAAGCATCCAAGGCAGGATCCTCCAAATCAAGCCAAGCACCCAAAAATAACAGAGTCCTGCATAAAGGAGTTCATCGCCGAAGTCGAGGCAGGAATGGCCGGCACCACTGTGAGAAGCCCCACAACCTGCAAACTAGGCACACGACCTGTCCATAAGGGCAAGGGTCACTGCTCCGAAAACAGGGAGCAATTCCTTGTAGCAAGTAGTAAGATACTAATACCGAACGAATCAATGAGCAAACCAAGCTCGAGTAGCGAGGGAAAGGATACTCCGAAGGAGCAATTCTGGGCCGGACCATATGTGATCGAAAAGGCACTCGGAAACGATACCTACAGCCTGATTAATCTCGAAGGTCAAAAGCTAAGCACTCCAGTCGAAGGAAAGAACCTAAAGCACCTTAATTAGAACTTTGAATGTAAGCGAAGCACTACAATATCAGTATTAGAAAAAATAAAAATAAGGAAACAACTTGATCTGTTATATTTACAAACTATTTCACTACTCGGCATACTGTACTTCGATTCAAACTCCAGATCCTACTTGCTAGGCAAAAGTCCTGCCCGAATAGGCACATCTCCAAAGGCTTTGACGCCATATAAACAAAAGGACATGATGCCACATTTCCTCCAAATGCCTTGACGCAAATAAAATTAAAAAGGCCTTGACGCCAAGGCCCAGATGCCAAAAATAAAAAGTCCTCGAATAGTAGGCACAGAGCTGATGATCATATAAGCCGTAAGGGCCCTGCGAGCTATATGACACAGTCCTCTACCCGCAAGATACCCCGTTAGCGGTGGGTACTTTGCACTAAGTTATATAAGCCAATGATGCATTTGAACCCACTACCATACGACCATGAGGACCTCTCTTTTGAGGTGTCGAGGGGACGATAAATGGGATTAACATCTACCTGTAGAGGTAGATGGAACCCCGAGGCAGCTAATCTTCTTACATTCATGGGAAGGGTAAGCAGGTTACACAACCAAGGGACCTCCTCTAAAAATCAAAACACAGCCTCGAGGAGGGGCTGCCGAGAACAGATGGGTCGAATTCTAGGCCGCGATAGGAGAATAGTACCATGTATAAGCTCCATCCTTGACCGGCACTCCCCCATTGTACTACTTTATTATCGAGGCAAAACATAGCGGTTACCTACCATAAGTTCCCTACTTTAATTGGGATGAATGGATTATCAAAACACCACCATGTTCTCTTGGAAGATACCTAGTATCCTCGATATCCACCCAATATACTGAGGCAAAACGGGTACCTATGGCCTCGATAGCCAGTGTTTGCTTTAAAACAGGCAAGTAGCTGAAAGCCATTGGGAAGGGTGATCCATAAGCCCCCACTAGCTTGGTTTACTATCTCCCACATCGAAGTAAGCCCTGGAGTTGCACCCTAAGCAACCTTAGGAGCTTAGAATATTGCAAGGTCAACTTCGTGCCTGATTGCGAAGTTCCTAGGCAGGAAACATAATGCAAAAAAGAAAAGAAAAAAAAACTTTCTAGAAATAAAAACTTTCCTTTTATATATATATATTCAAAACAGCATGTAGACACATATATGGATGATAAGCGACAAAAATCTATTCAGAAAACAAGGACCAAAGGCAAAAGGACTCGCTACTAGGTCTCAGCAGAGAATCCAACAGAAACAGCATCATAGCAAGGGGTAGGAAAAATCTTCATCTCATCCCAGAGCTCCTCCTCAATTTCAAGGTCCCTTTCATAAGTTTGAAAGCCGGAGTGATCTTCTTTCAAAGGGGTATCTTCCCTCATAGGCTCAGCATTCCCTTCACCCTCTTCGTCATTATATCCTACCAAGGATTCTCGAAACAAGTAGCTATTTTCCTTATAATTGGCGTCAAAAACAACATTCTTACCGCCACCAGTATTTCCTTTGTCGGATTCTCCATGATCAATTGATTGGACATCATGCACAACATCCTCGAGGCCACTCCTAGTTTTTGTTTCAGCATCACTCTAGACACAATCTTTCGAACTATCTTCAGGACCTCCTGAATCGCCATCATCAGAATCGTCATCATCATCACCATCGCCAAAGCCTTGGTCTTCGGACCTTCCCCTGACACCCCTCTTCTTCGTAATTCTTCCTTAGCCAGCCATACAAAAACCTCGTGAGGAAGCAAATTTACATCACCTGGGAGTTCGACGTCAGAATCATCCGCGCCAAAGACTCCATAGCTCGGAGGCTCAATACCAATAGCCCTAAAAAGAGATCGACCATGTTTTCGACAGGCCATACTCGTAGTCAGGGAAGTAGTCAACGCTGATCGATAGAGCAATTCTCTAGCAGCTTCTCCATGTTTTATCTGAGGGCGGATGATGGCGAAATCGTTAACAATATTCCTCAAATTTTCTTGACACTTAAGACGAAAATCTCGCTCAGAAGTTATATCCTCGGAACTCCTCTTCACGTCCTCCGAGCGACGTTTGCGTTCAGCCTCCAGCTCTCGAGAATGTCTGTTCGCATCAGCAATTCGAAGTCGACGTTCTTCGTCCAACTCTTTCTATAATTGCTCAACTTTCCTCTCGAACTCCAACTTTCGTTTGGACTCAAACACCAATTGATTGGCGCTGTCATCTCTTTCGATTCGGCATCTGCAACCTTCTTTAACAAATTAGCTTCGATACCTGCAAAAACAAAAAACAAGGACAAGAGAAGGAGCTAAGATACCCGACTTTATATTTTAAGAACACAACAAAAAAGGTGATCAGCGCAAGTATCCTACTTTCTTTAACAACCATATATTCAGTAACTTCATGTTGATTAGTAAAATGAGGTTGGGTAGCTCTCTTCTTAATGTCTTCAGTTGAGACCCATCCCAACTTGGCAAGTTCTAGTCGATATACGGTGGTCTTTAGAGGTTTTAGCCTTTGCAAGATCCTTGCTTACCTCATCACAGCCCCGCTTCAAACCATCATTCTCTGAAGCTAGCTATTTATTTATTCAAAGCTGCCACTTGAACTCTCAAATTCTTGATATCTTGCTCTAACTTCTCAATCACCACCCTACCAGACGCACTAATCGATCTCTCCTTACGAGCAGAATCTCGCTCTTGTGTCAAGCGAGTTACGTCCAACTGAAAATAATGCATCTTTCGGGCACTCTTTTGATTTTTATTCTTTTCTTCCTCAAGTAAACGCTCAGTCTTTATCCTTTTTCTTTTCTCCTCGGTAAAGAGGTTCTCAGCTTCGAGTCTTTTCCTCTTATAGTAGTCCTGATCATCCCAAGCCTTATTCCTTTCTTTCACAAGCTTCTCAATCTCACCTCGATGGCTCCCATCACCATCACAGGCAACATGGGTAGACTTACGACCCTCTTGGGAATAAGTACTAAGAGCCAGTTTAGCTTCGCAGAGTTTTTTCTCCCCTTCCTCTAACTCTCCTTTTTAGAAACCAATGGTAACAGGAATTTTCTCAGCACAAAATTACGAAGAACAGCACAATTATAAGATAACAAATTCATACCTATTTGTTTCATCTTTTCTGCAGCAAGCTCTTCTTGCATTCGAAGAAACTTTCGCTCAAAATACTCAGTCTCACCAAACAAGCTAAAGGAATAAGCTAAGAAGCCAGATGCATGGTGATCGCCCTAGTCAAATACAGAAAAGCACACAGTTTTTAGCCAAACTCAGAATACGACGGCAAAATCTCGAAGAAAAGCAGCTTACCATCTGAAGCATAGCAAGATTCTCCTCGTACGACAAAGGGGGATGGCGAAGATCATACTCCACCCTGAGGCATTCACCTACGATCACATCACCAAACTTCTTGCAGAATTCAGGGTCAAGAGGATACTGCAATGGATCAGATGCATGGGACTTTAAGCGGGACGAAACTTCCATGGCAAACTCACTAGGATTGTGATTCTCTCGAAGCACTTCTTTAAATCTCTTGGCAGTATACGGTTGGATGTGCTTACCGGCAAAACTTGGAGCAGGCGGAAATTTTGAACTACGAGGATAACTAAAAACTATATTCTTTGGAAGATCAGTGCCGCTAGTCGAACCATCCTTTCGAGGTAGCAGGACATCAACCATAGGAACAACCTTCCCCGAAGGTATAACTGGGGCTTCGACAGAGGCATTAGTCGCCACAGTAGCAACATCCATGGCAGAGGCAGTAGAAGCCGAGGCAGGTGTGCTCAATATAATGTCACTCGTCACATTGGCAACATCCATGTCAGAGGCAGTAGAAGTCGAGGCAGTTGTGCTCAATATAATGTCACTCGGCACAGTGGCACCAGCCTTCTCGGAAGCATTAGTACTAGGTGGCATATTAACAGCCTCCGAAGGTGGTAACTTATCAGAGAGCCGCATCCTCGCCTTTTCCCCCAATGGCTTCGTAACTACTCTGTGTTGAGTCGATAAAGCCACCTTTGTAGACTTCTTACACACAACCTTCTTACGAGGCTTCACGACCTCTTCCCTCCTCTCTACAAACTCAAAAACCATTGAATCATCGTCCAAACTTAAAGCTTTCACAGGTACAGCATTGCCCTGTAGGAGAAGATCCGTCTTTCTCAGGAAACAATAGAGGCAAGTATTCATACTCCAAAGCAAAAAAACATCTCAGGACAATTAGTATTTGTTACCTGATTCATAGTCTCCTCTCCTGCACGGGGACGCTTTAAGTTTTTTGAAACATCCTCAGAAACGCCCTTCCCCTTTCCTAAGACTCGACGAGATAACTCTTTCTCCTCGTCAGAGAAATGAATAGTAAACAGGTGCTAAGTCGAGAACTGGTGGCCTGCTTCGAACTGCGTCCGAGGAAAAAAGAGACATGCATCCTTCTAGCCTCGGAGAATGGGACCAGCCAGCAATACAGGCTCCGAGTACCAGTCTTCATCCTCGAGTAATCCAGAGATCCTGGGATTATGTTCGCCCTCCCTTTGACAGTTCTGAAGCAAACACCCCAAGGAGCTGCCTCGTTATCTAATGTTAGGAATGGATCGTAATGATGAAAGAATTTCTCGGCGGTAAAATAAAACTTTACCGTGGAGTCAGCCTCTGAATTATCTTCGGAATGGGCAATCCATTCATTGATTAGATGAATCGAACTGCAAGTAAGTTGCATAACCCCACGAGGACTGGGAAGAGAGTAGAGGATTTCAAGGAACAAAGGGTTGGATGACCGATAGAAAGGAAGAATCAACCCAGCTGAAATTTGATAGAACGTAATTAAGAGCTTATCCTCGCCACACTTAAATTCGTCGACCAGTTCTGGAGTCAGCCAGCCACCGGGAGCATCAACGGCCTTTATGACAAAAGAATCGGATTTAAAACCCAAATTCCTCATCTTTGAGATAAGAAAATCGACTTTGGAAGGGAAAGCCATAAAAAGGGACAAGAAGGAGAAAAACAAGACTCGCCGGCGCCGGAAGTTGCAGAGGTCAGAATGATTAAGGGGTTTGAAAGGTGATAAAAGAGGAAAAAGAGTTGTCTTTAAGGGATAATAGGAAGAACAAAACAAAGGGTACCACCAAGTAACGTCTACGAAGCGCCTGATCAGAAGATGAAATTTCAGGACTTTCGGAAGGAGCAAAACGCCGGAGCTAAGGAAGAAGAGTACGAAAAGGCTAAAGTTTTTTAGAGGGAGAAAATAAAACTTAAATAGTAGAGGGAAATCGGCGCTACCAGTTGGAAGGTCAAAAGGTAGCTAAAATCTCGGGAACATGCAGAACGTGTCATAAAATGTCACAACTAGCGACTAGCGGGGGAGGTGGCGAGAAGAGGATTACGAAGAAGAAATTTCCTTCCCAAGCATCTTCGATACAAGGAAAGGAAAGAGGCAAACTGTAGAGGGTAAAATGCCATAAGGACACGTGTCAACATCACCATAGGGTAATCCCATAAGAGGCGATGCTAGAGGTACTCAAGAATTCAAGAGAAGTGACCCGTACCTAAAAAGAGGATACGAAGGAGTGTAATGCTCGGGATACTGAAGACTGGGAAAAGGAAGGCTAAGCTCGAAGGAGAATCAACGAATGATAAAGATCCTCGGGATGGCACCCCGAAGGCACAGAATTACTCGACAGACTCTGACATCTCCACGATTGAGTAGTTTGTCTTATTAGCTGTAATCCACTCTCGACTCAGCCTATATAAGGCGAGCTCGGGGTCCATTGTAAGGGTTGGAATTTTGGTGTAACCTTAAGGTGTGTGAGAGAGATTAGGTTAGTATCTCCTCAGGCCTCTAAGCATAATTTCCATGTACTGATATCCAGAGAAATCCAAATTCCAGTTATGCTTTATTCGTTATTATGTTATTACTATTGTTTGTCCATCTCGATATTGTTCTTATCTTCGTAGTAATCCTATTGATATCACTTAATGCAACTAAGACCATAGTTTAGACTTATAGATATAATTGTCGAGTATAAAGTATCTATGCAGATTTTATACTCACACATTAAGTTTGGCATAATCTTTTCCTTTAGCGAGCTAGCTCTGGATATAATGATTTACTGTAAGATTCTGCTGCTCATCAATTCTCAAACACATTGGTGAAGCAAAAAGGAGAGCTTTAGCAGTATTGCAGTAGAATAAGAGATATTCAGGGGATTCGATATTTCCATGACAGAACCTGCAATCTGCATTGATGCCTTTCATAAAATTTATGAGTCTGCTTCCCACAGCCAGCCCATTGTGCAAGAGTCTCCAAAGGAAAATCTGAATATTTAGTTTTGACGGTCCAAAACCTCTTCCAAGGAAAATCTTCATTGCCGCCAGTTTTAGAACAGATGGGAGTCTGTTATAAAGAGTTTTTAAGAACGATTTAGCAATCATCGCTTTATTGAGATGCTAGAGTTATCTCATGCCAAGGCCTCCACACTCTTTAAACTTTTTAAAATGCTGCCATCCAATGAAGTAGATTTTTCTAACTTCTCTAGTATGGCCCCACCAAAAATTGCGTATAGTTCTAGTTAATGTACCTAGAACAGTATTGAGGATGATGGAAGTGGCCATGAAATAAGGTAGGATAAGGTCAAGCACTTGTTTAATCTGAACAACTCTTCCAGCATGCGTAAGCTGATTTCTCTTCCAGACGGCCATTTTAGAATTAAATTTATCAACAAGGAAGTCATAAAAACATTCTTGTAGGTAGGTTTAAGAAGTTAATGTCCAAGATACTTATCATTTATCTGCATTTGGTTAACTCCAAGCAAATTAGCAATCTATACTCTTATGTCAGCTTGAATCCTTTTACTAAAATGAATAATGATTTCTGCATATTAATGCATTGACCCGACCAGGCAGCATATGTATTGATAATGCATTTCAGAGAATGAATAGACTTGCTATCCAAAGTTCCAAACATTAGCAAGTCATCGGCGAACATTAGGTGAAACACTGAAAGCGCATTCTTACAAATAATATACCCATTATATAAAGCATTGTGCTCCATCATTCTCATAAGCCAGGATAATACTTGTGAACATAGAATGAAGAGATAGGGTGAAAGAGGACACCCTTGTCTTAATCCCGTTTCACTGTTGAAATAGCCTTCATCTTGGACATTAATCATAATTGAAAGGATGCCGTGGAGACACAATTCATAATTAAAGCACAAGCTTTACCAACAATGCCAAAAGTTCTAAGGCAATGGCTTAAGAATCTCCAACTAACTTTATCGTAGGCTTTACTAGTATCAATTTTGAGAGCAGAAGAACCTAGAGTGGATGAAGTTAGCCATAGAGTGGAGTATTTCTTTAGCCGCAATAATGTTGTCGATTATCAATCTGCCAGGAATGAATGCAGACTGAGCAGAGTCGACCAGAGAATTCAGGTGCCCTTTTAACCTAGCAGCAATGATCTTCACAACCACTTTATATATAACATTGGTTAGCGCAATCGGTCTATAATCCGAAGGAGAAGTCGGATGTTTAACTTTAGGTATCAACCCAATAGTCGCAGGAATAGTCGCAGAAGAGAAACAATTCTGAATAATACTCCCTCCGTTCCAATTTAGTTGATGGGTTTAGTTTTTAGACACTTGCCTTACACTTGCTAAAATTGATATTTTTTCACAATTTTTTAAACAAAATTATTGCATTTGAGTTTGGCAATGTAACGTAGAAGATAAAATGCTTAGATGTTGTTAAAAAATTTGTGAAAAAATACCAATTTTAGCAAGTGTAAAGCGAGTGTCTAAAAACCAAACCCATCAACTAAATTGGGGTGGAGGGAGTATTACATACCTCCTACTCTTTATTATCTTGTGTGGGTATGATTTTGTGTATGATTGTGTATGAATATTTGGGTATACTGTCTAAGATCTACCCCATGGGATTTTAGACAGTTACATTTTGGCGCTAGAAGAGGTTTGAACTTGTTTTTTCTTGTTTTCCATCATGATTCGTTGAAATATAGATATATATATATATTGTTTGTTACCATGTTTGTTTGTTATCATGTTTACGGGTTGAAGTTCTTGCTATTTTTAGTAAAGATCTCGCTGTTGGCGAAATTTTGAGCCCAGAAACTTACTTTTTCCATGAAAACTCGCTGATTTCATCACATATTTCACTTTTATAACATGAAGTAACGATAGGGTTATCTGCTTTGAGAAAAATGCTATTTTTGGTATGTTTAAGTCCTCGGCGTACGGATGATTACTTATCTCTGGGAAGGTGTGCTGTTATAGGTGTGTTTCGGGTTATAAAGTTTAGATTCTTACAAAGGATGGTTTTCCGGCGAAATCATGTTGTTTCTGGTTTTGATATTACCATAAATAGCCTTTTGGGTTTGTTTCTAGGTCCCTAGATTCGTTATAATAACATGTTCAGTGCCATGCTTCTGGGTAGTTTCAGTGGGAACATATGTAAAATGTTTTCAAACTTTTCAAAAAACGCCGGCGTACATCTTTTGATCGAAATTCCTTGGCTGTTTTAGATGTTGAAGTTCATACCTTTTAGTGAAATCACCATCTTATTTCATGATTAGGTTATCATCTGTGCATAGTTACAGTTAGATCTGCTACCTTTTGTCATTTTCTTAACAACATTCTGAAAAGTTATTCAACCACCTCCACTAACTTGTTTGACATTTACCCACACTACTAACAGAGCAATACTGTCAGGAAATGTGTTTGTCTTCTTTTACAGATCTTCGGCGAATGGGTTCTAGGGGTAAGACTAGCAGAGCTCCGGCGGGCAGGCCCCCAAAGTATCCCATCACACCCACTTCATTGATATTTCCCAATCGGCCCACCACCAGAAGCAGAGCACCAGAGCCAGCAGGGTTGCCAAGTCCTCTTTTCGCGAGACAAGATTTACCTCGGCGACCATCTGTACAACAACAAATGAATCAAGATGAAGTCCTGCTAGAGGATATCACTCACCTGGAGGATGCAGGGGCGGCAATTGTACCTAATGAGTTGTTACGAAGAGTCAGTGAACCAGTTGGTGGCGTTAGGACAACCCAAACTATAGTTGGCGAATCATCTAATGCAGCGGGTGGCACCCATAATGTAGTAGGAGATGCTACCAGGGCGACGGATACAACTCAAAGAATCGTCAGCGAAGCACCAAATGTATCGGCGGTAGCTCCAGCAGTGGTCCCTGAACCCCTCATAGCGGAAGATGCTCATCAAGTCGCCAGTGGTAGTGGTACAGCGGTAGCACCTGGTGTAACTTTGGATAGGCCCATAGTCGTGGCCGATAACACAGGGTCCACTAATACAACGGAGACCCTACTAAAAAAATATACTTGAGGCAAACAACCGGCAGGCGGCTCAGATGCAGCTACAGATGCAATTGCAAATGGAGACCGTTTTGCAGAGTCACAGAGAATTGATGGCGGAGAATAGGAAGATAATACAGAGCAGGAGTCATACCTCTCATGCGTGCACCACTCGCGGTTCAGAAAGAAGCAGGGCTAGTACAATAGAAGTTTCTGACTCGTCAACAAAATACGATGAGAGAGGCAGAAGTAAGAAAACAACATCTAGAAGGGGTAGTGAAGGCTACGATGACTCTGGAAGGCACGCTGAAATGGACAGGGGAATAAAAAAAGAGCTTCGCCGATTAAAACACAAAGTGGCGGCGATAGGAGGATCCGCGAAGGAGTCAAAATTTGAAACAACCCTTTCTGAGGCAAAGAAGACGCCCTTTAAAGAATGTATCACATATGGTCACGTCTCTACAAGGTTTACCATGCCAAAGTTCTCGTCCATCTTTAATGGAATAGGGGATCCTGCTCAACACCTAAGGAGTTATAAGCGAGACTTGGCGGCATGGGTAAATTCAGACCCCATAATGTGCATGGCATTTCCCGCCACTCTCAAGGATGAAGCTTTGGCTTGGTTTGATGGTTTGGACGAAGGCAAAATTGGTTCGTTCAGCAAATTGGAGAGCAAATTCTTGCGCACGTACATTCAAAATAACAGAAGTCGCCCCGGTGTGGAAAGATTGTTTAATATCAAGAAAAGGCCATCAGAGACGTACAGAAGTTTAATTCAGAGATGGAGAAAGCTTTGTAGCGAAGTAGGCACAACGATATTTGATAAGGATAAGATAAGAACGTTCATTAACTCTACGGAGACGTCAGATCCTATGTATCAAAATCTATTCTGGGATGCGCCGAAAGACATGAAAGCTACGAGAGCTAAGCAGAACGAATGGATAAATTATGAAGAAATTCAGGCAGAGGAGATTGGCTTAAAGAAAGAAAGAGTAAAGCAAATTCACTCAATCAATAGTTACTCCTTATAAGAACAAGAAGAAATAAAAATAGAATGGCTTAAAGCAGAGCAGCAGAAATTAGCAAAAGCTTCTTCCTCGGCGATAGTAGTTCTAGAGACTGTGAAGCAACAGCAGCAACAAGTAACCGTTGATCAGCATTGGAATTCTCAAAAGCGAGACAATTACGACGGTAGAGATAGGCAGGATAATCGAGGAATAAATGATGGCATAGGCGGACGTGACAATCGGCGAAATGGGAATGGCGATAACCGAAAATTTGGCAGAGGCAACCAGCAAGCTTTCCAGGATGCTACACTTCCAAAACTTCGTATTTCTTATACTGACGTTTGGGGACAGATTGAGAATTCAAATTGCAGAGATGACATTCGCTATCCCTACAATAGAGGAAATCCCGGGGTTCCACCCACTAATATAACTCATTTTGCCAGTTCCATCTATTCCACGACCACTCAACAGAAAATTGTACTGGTGTCCAGCAGGAGGTTCACAGATTCATTCGTTTGGGAAAGTTCCAGGATTTTCTTGAATTACCACCACCACTAGCGCTCACAGTTCAGCCAATTCAAGCCATTCAAGCTCCAAATGTGTATGAAGTAAAAGTAGAGCGAGACTTAATGGAATTAGATTGTTTTTCCATTGTGCACTCTAAGATTACTAGGGACGAATTCCACAACAACGTCTTGTCTAGAGTGCATAAGCGAGATAGATTGGGGAATGAGATTTGCAGTGTCGCCGTCAAGGAAGAACCTTTGTTAGACTGGATGAAAGCGTGTGTAGGATTCTCTGCCGACGAGGTACCAGCTGAAGGGAGAAATCATAATAACCCTTTGGTTCTTACTGTTCAGATAGGAAAATTCAAAGTGCCAAAAGTGCTTGTTGACCCAGGTAGTTCGGTTGATATACTTTTTAACTCCGCGTATGAAGCAATGAAAGCAAAAGAATCAGATATTCCCTCGCCGACGGTCTCAAAGTACAATATTTATGGATTCAACGGCATTGCATCCAAACCCAAAGGGGAAATTGAATTCAAAATTGTTACATGCAAGGACCTGATTCTGGATACTACTCTTTGCATCGTGGATGAAGATTCGCCGTATGCTGCAATTCTTGGGAGGCCGTGGTTGCACAGCTTGAAAGGAGTACCCTCGACTTACCATCAGCGCTTAAGGTTTCCAACACCTAAAGGAGTCGCCGAGTACGTGGGGGATTTAGCAGTAGCGAAGGCTTGTAATGCAGCAGACGTTCAGGTGCGTGAAAATAGAAAAGCTAGAATTAACGAAAAGAAGAAGCAGGGCAAAGAACTGATAAATGAGCAAGAGATTCAAGAGTTCATCGCCGATCCATCAAAGTATGTCCATTCTCTGAATTTAGAAGTCACTTCGGCAAAACCTCCTACAGTCCCTTTATAGCAATTAAAGGAGCCTTCGCCGATGGGAGAGCCAGAATTGCATTTCACGGCGGTAGAACCTACCAGAGATATAAATATTGGCGAATACGGCAATCCAAAGATAGTAAAGATTGGTACATTACTGAATGAAGAAGAATCGGCGAAGCTAGAGGCACTACTCAAAGAATATGTCGACGTCTTTGCTTGGGGAATGAATGAAATGCCGGGTATTGACCCAGAGATAGCATGCCATAAATTAGATATTGATCCAAAGATTAGACCTTTCAAGCAAAGGATAAGGAAGTTGGCCCCAGCCTACAAAGAAGCAGTGGAAGCTGAAATTGACAAGATGAGGGCGTCTGGTATCATAAGGCCAGTAAAATATCCTCAGTGGATAGCGAATATGGTGGTAGTACCAAAGAAGAACAAGGGAGTGCGGATTTGTATTGACTTCAGCGACCGTATCATTGAAATGGGTATCAGCGATGTTAGAATGACAAGCGACTCTCAGCTGGTGATTCGTCAAATCTCTGGACGTTATCAAGCAGTCGATGCTTCTCTGCATAAGTATCTCAAACTTGCTAGGGAGTATGCTCAGGAGATTCCTGGTATCAAGTTTCGCCGCATCCGCAGAAAGGACAATAGGCACGCTGATGCCTTGGCTTTTATTTCATCAATGATGACAAATCCTGACATCACTTCAATAGCTATTGAGCGAGTGAGGCAATCTTCTGTGGATGAGCGAGAGCAGGGGGAGGTATTGGCAACAGACACTGAAGAATCAGCAGAGACAGATTGAAGAACGCCGATACGATATTATCTGGATCGTCTTACATTATCAGGAAAGCAGATCTTAGCCCATCAAGTTATCAGCAGGTCGGTGAATTATGAACTTTGAGATGGAATATTGTATCGCAGGTCATTCTCTGGGCCATTATTGAGATGTATGTCGAGAGAAGAAGGCAAGAAATTGCTAGAATCAATCCACGAAGGAGACTGCGGGAATCACAGTGGTCAGCGAGGTTTAGCTCTGAAAGTAAGAATGCAAGGATACTACTGGCCTTGGATGAATAGCGACGCTAAAGAATATGCTCGCTGATGCAAAAAATGTCAGCTGTTCGGAAGGATAATCAAGGCACCAGCAACATCGCTAAACTCAGTACTGAGCCCATGGCCCTTCGCCAAGTGGGGCATCGATATTATAGGACCGCTGACTACAGGATCTGGACAGAGGAAATACATAATAGTAGCGACTGACTATTTTACCAAATGGTGTGAAGCTAAGGCTATTAAGAAGAAGTCAGGACAAGAAGTATTCACGTTTGTTTGGGAAAATATATTTTGTAGATTCGGCGTGCCAGCAGAAATTTGTACAGATAATGGGAAAAAACTTGTCGGCGATAACATCAGAAAGTTACCTGCTACCTACAATGTCAAGTTAGGGAAGTCAACCCCATTGTACCCGCAGATCAATGGACAAGCAGAAGCTACAAACAAAACCATTGGGATGGGGTTGAAGAAAAGAGTGGAACCACATAAGAGAGCATGGTGTGAGCATTTACACAACGTTCTATGGTCCTACAGGACCACTGTTAGAGAAGAAACTGGGGCATCTCCCTTCCTACTTACCTTCGGCGCTGAGGCAGTGCTTCCCTCTGAAGTAATTTCACCAACAACTAAGCATGAGGCCTGGGAGAAGAACTTAAACACAGACTTGATTCTAGCGAAGCTTGACGATTTATAATAACAACGACTGATCGCCCTTACACACATGGATAATTATCACCGGCGACTTTCTCGCGAATACGAGTCATTCCTAGAGAGTATCAACCCAGCGAGTTGGTCTTGCGAGAAATCCCTCCCTCACAGCGAAAAAGATGCAGGAAGCTGGAACCTGTATGGGAAGGCCCATATGTAGTCAAAAGAGTAGCGGGGAGCAGAGCATATTTGTTGATTGATGAGCACGACGTGGAACTAGAGCACCCTTGGAACGCTAAGTTCATTAAAAAATACTACCCTTGAGGCTATAATGTAAATATCCGAAGTCTTGGGCGGGCATAATACCCAAGAAATCTTATCAGTTTATGTAAAACAATGGCGAATAAGATCCAGGGACGTAGGTTTGTTATTATGCGCCGAACCCCGTTAACAAATTGTTGTGTCATTTATTTTTCATCGAATATTCTAACTACTGATATCCAAAGCCAAATGGCTGCGCCGATATCCAAAGCCAAACGGCTTCATCGGAAATAACAAAGCTAAAAAAACTATAAACCTAAGAAAGGTTTCATCAGAAAACTAAGTATAAAATACTGAGGCAAAAGCCACAAAACAAAACCCTGATCAGGTATTATGTTAAGGCCAAGCGCCATCTATAAAGGCATAATGCCATGACTATAAAAGTCAGCTAGAGCTAAGGGCTCTCGCTCAGAAGACATGATAGCTTGCCTATTTTATTGAGTGAACAACCTCCTTGTATAGTAAGTCTGACCCACGCTAGATGTAAGTCCAGTCGCGTTACTTGTTGGTCTGTAAGTGTTTGGAGAATAAGACCCTACGACAGAGCCACTATGTAGCATCACTGGCGGGAGCCATCGTGTAATTAGCCTACTGGGCGACCCAAACACTTATAATAGGATCGCCGACGAGCACAAGTAACATTGCGAAGGGGGTTCTACTCTAGGCCTTGTATGCAATTGTTGGCGGTACAAGCACTGGACTTCACTCAATAATAGGCTAAGTCCTTGACGATAAATATAGAGATCAGTATACTCTGTGTTGGTCAATTCAACAAAAGAGAAAACCTTACATTACTTGAAATAAAAAGTAGTGTAGTTCATTACAAAATACTAGGAGCGGAAAGCAGAAGACAGGGAAAATAATAACAAGACGCTAAGATAAACGACTAAGGGGACAGACTTGTGAAAATCTAAACATCTTTTTCTCATTCTCCTTTCTTTCCCTCCCCTTCCTTTTCTTCTTCGTATTCTTCTTCCCTTTCCTCCTCTTCTTCTACCTCTTCTTCTACTTCTTATTCTCCTTCTTCTTCTTCGCCAGACCCTGAGCCCTCGCCATCATTTTCACAATCGACGACCTCTTTCTCGGCGGCAGGTTCTGAAGTAAGGATATACTTTGCGGGAATCTTAAGACCAAACTTGGGATATTCTTCATTAACGAAATCTTGAACAACGATAAAGTCAAGCTCGAGCAGATGGTTGTTGTGCTTGGTTTCTTGATCCCTAAGATCTTTCTGAGCCTTGCTCAAATCAACCTTGAGCTCATCACGAATTCTCCC
This sequence comes from Papaver nudicaule, assembly GCA_023529015.1. NCBI lineage: Eukaryota > Viridiplantae > Streptophyta > Magnoliopsida > Ranunculales > Papaveraceae > Papaver > Papaver nudicaule. Next base: position 25,007 of record JAJJMA010057703.1, read on the forward strand.
CAAGTATTCAACCTTGCCCTCAAGAGTTTCAATGTTCTTCTTGCATTCTTGGTGATCCTGAAGTTTGAGGTTCCGCTCAGCAATCTGATTAGGACATTGGCGATGCTCTTCCAAAGCCTGGTTTAGCCTTTCTTTACAGCCATTGTGATGAATGAGTTTCTCAGCGAGATCAGAAATCTTGTCAGTGCAAAGTTTATGATCTTCAACAATCTTCTTTCGCTCTTCTAGCTCGCTTTCCAGATGCTGGACTCGCTCTGAGAAAAAGAAAACAAGATGAAGTAAGAACCGAGGCAAAAGAGATGGCCACAACAAGGAGCATCCTAGAAATCTACCTTCTAGCTCTCTCACATGCCTATATGCGCCCGTTTGGGCTTCTCTAAGGAGATTTAGATGGTACTCAAATCTAGTATTGGTAGTTGAGCCTGAGATGCTTGCAACTTGCTGTAGTTGGGTCATTAGTTGATCATTGAGTTGTCTAGCTATGTCGCCATGAATTTTCGCAAAATCTTTCCACCTTTGGATTTCCAGTTGGGCGGTGTCTCTTTCAGTAGTAACGAGATTTAGGCGTGAGGCAAGCTTGTCGGCTCTTGCTTTCTCTGCTTGAAATAAGGAGCTCGCTCGAGTATGATCCACTTTAGCAATCTCCTTTTGCTTGCGGTTGATTTCAGCCAAGCGACGAGCATTATCACGTTCGCTTTCAACCCACTTCACATTTGTTTGGGCAGCTTTGAGAAAATGGTCAAGATTTTCGTTAAGTTCAGTAACATAATCTAATTCTCGGCGATACCACTTGACATCCTTGGCCTGACCAAACAGCAAGTTGCACTGCCTAGCGTTAGCATTCGCCAAGTTGTCTATCTCGGTTTCTGCTAGCTTTAGTCGGAGGCTGGGATACTGTTGGCGACCTTGGAAGGGATGAGGTCTAAGGGTCTCGGCGAAAGCAAAAGTAAAGAAAATTACAAAGATTAAAATAATACCAAGCAGTGTTGAATGTACCTTTCAGCTCATCACATTCATTGCCGCTCTTATCTTGTGCCTCACGCAGTTTCGCGACGGTAGCTTCCTCGCTCTTGATTCGGCGAGTAAGTTCTTCATTTTCACGGGTCAAGAAGCCAATACGGTCGCTTTGAGCCTCAAAACTGTCAACAAGACTGAGCGAGTGCTGGAAACCCTAAAGTAAGAAGAAGAAAGGAGTCAGTACAAGTATAAGAAAACAGCAAGACAAGAGTAAAAATGTCAGAGAAGAAAAACAATTACCGCTGCAATAAAATTGAAGTGTTCTTGAGGAGTCAAATCATGAGCGACAGATGAGAGGTCCTTAGAGTTGATGAGACCAGGAGTTGAATACTTCACCATAGCTTCATGGTAGAGAGAGTTGACACTATTTTTTTCCTCAAGTTGGAGCAGCTGAGAAAAAGAATCGGCAAGCGTGTTTACTATTTCGCCAGAGGAACCCCTTCTACGAAATCGAACAGGTCTACCGCCAGGAGGCATCTTGTGCAAAACAGGAAAGGACGAGCGGGAGAAGTGAGGAGTCTCAACCTCGCCGAGATTCTCAGTTATAGCGAGATTTTCCATAGCAGACAAATCAGGATTTTCAGCGGTCGTCTCGCCAGTTTCCTTTAAGGGAGTACCAGACCCAGTTTCTAAGTTACCATCTCCATAGGTGGACTCTTTCATCTCTTCATCAGTATTTTTCTCTTCAAGAATTGGCTCAAGACTGGCAGGAGGAATGACCTTGTCTTTGAGATGGATCTTCAACTTATCAGACTTTGCTGACTTAGAAATGTGAGTCTTGGTCATCGAAGAAGAACCAGGTTGCTGAGGCAGTGTGACGTCAACCATAGCGGAAGGACCTTTCTCGGCGGGTTTTGAGGAACCAGGAGGATTCGCTTTGAGCTTTTTCATTGTCTGGCGAAGCTCTTCTCGTGGAGACAATACGGGGGCACTCTGTGAAATGAGCACTAGTAAGATAAGGAAACAAACAGAGGCAAATATAGATATATGTTTTAAAAATATATTTGAATATATTTTTAAAATAAAACAAGATAACATGTTTGTTACCAGATCTTCCGTCGTACCCCTATAACATTAATACCAACGGCAGGGTATAGATCAGTTAGGAAACCACACCATATAGATATATATTAAGGCAGGGAAATGTTCATCACCTGATTTGCTGTTTCTCCAGCTTTTACTTCTGGTTGTTTCCTCTTCTTGGTCGTGCTAGACCTCTTGACAGCGGCGGGCAATAACATCCAGTTACCCTTTGTATCCATATGTATGTCTCCATTGGCATCACGATATCGTTTCTCTTCGTCCCAGCATACTTCAAGAAAATCATGGTCTTTGAAATGTTTGTGTTCTTCGGTGAAGTCCCTTCTAATAATTGTTTTCACCTCGTCTAGCCATCCCAGCAGCCAGGGACCTTCTAGCCAGCAAGGCAAGTTGGACCAACCGCCCTCAGAACTTTTCCTCGCCGTAGTAATACCTGAACCTTCCTTTTTGTCAGCAGCGCCGAGCATGATGTCCTTATCTTCCAAGGTACGTTTGGCGGTGAAGCGATAGGCCCAGGGCTCACCTCTAATTGCTGAAGGGAGGACGTCATACTGCTTCAAGAAGTTTTCAACTGTATACGCTTCAGGAGGAAACAAACCCTCCTCGAATATTTCCGGATAGTTGGTCTTATTGCTTCAGCGAAGTTTCCATTCCATCAAAATGCGAATAACATTCGCTGTGAGTTGGAAAGGACTCTTCTTTATCGCTACAAGAAGATCTAACACAAATGTGTCGGAGGGATCATACAGTGGGAATTGCAGGCTAGCCTTGAGAGTGTCATAAGCTGTTACCGCCTTCTCGGCGTGCTGACCCTCCCGGCGAAGATCCTCAAGCGTAGTAGGAGTAGAAGCTTTAGCCAAATCCTTAAATTTAGTTAAGGTCAGCGGGTGAATGAAGATCTTGTCGTAAGCACAGTACTCAGGCCATTGTTTCCAAGATGGTCTAGGAGCTGTTTTGGTGGCAGTAGGTGAATGTGGTGATCCTGTTTCGTCAATGGGTGAATCAACACTCTGGGTGACAGGTTTGGTCTGGCGAGAAGAACTTTGAACAGTAAAAGCCATGTGTATCAGAGATGATGTCGGAAACGGTTGCAGGTGAGATACGGCTATAACCGGAACAACTAAAACAGCCGAAAGTGATGAAGTTGCTGAACTAGAAATATAGAAAAAGGGGATTAAAGCATAGATCTAATGCAAGAATAGGTGGTAAAAAGAAGACCAAAGGAAAATACCTGAATCAAATGAGACAGCAGCAGCATTGATTTAGGGTTTGAAGAAAAAGATGAAGCTCTGAGTAGGTTCGAAGTTGTGAAGAAGATGAATGAGGAAGAAAGAGAAAGTTGGCATTTATAGGTCAGGAAAGAGGAAGTGAACCGGTGCCAGCAGTTACAGGTCATAAAGTAACATTAGCGCATGACAGGAAAATTTCATCCCCGCCGATCAAAGATCTTGGAAATGAAAGAGGCAAAATGTGAGTGTAGAAAATGCCTTTGCCAAATAAAGGTATCTCAAAGGTAGAGTTGTAAAAGGAGATCATCGGCGAGAAGTATGGAATCATCAGTGAAAGCCCCTGGCGAGTCACCTTGTTAGAGGACCAGCGAGGAAAGGATCAAAGACCATATCAACGAGATGCCAGGAAAGGACAAGTGAGCTAGGCAACGACAGCGAGAGAAATACACTACAGCGGGGGTAGTTGAGAAGTAGTTGAGCATTTATTTCCCGTCAGAACGGATATATTGTCAGAGTTGACTTGTTGACTCAGTGGATACCGCGTCAGAAATCCTTATCCTTAAGAAGACTTGGCCGCCAAGACTTGTGAGAAGAAATATCAGCTCGGCGATGGAGTCTGTCGGCGAGTGATGACAAAATGTGTCAGAATAGTCATTGTTTGTATTAGCTGTTACCCACTATGTAATATCCTATAAATAGCGAGAGAACCCAATGGAAAAGTTGTTGGACATTTCTTGGCTTGGTCTAGAGAGAGGAAAAGTTATTTACTTGCTCTCCTTAGCCCAGTGCCGAGATTAGGGTTCTTATTGAGAGATCAAACTTAGAATATTAACAAGGTGAGAGTTGTAATAATACTAATTCTAGTGGAAATCCTTGGATGTAGTCCTCATTAAGGAGGGCGAACCAAGTAAAATCATTGTCAAGTATCTCTAAACCCTTAACTCTTTATTATCTTGTGTGGGTATGATTCTGTGTATGATTGTGTATGAATATTTGGGTGTACTGTCTAAGATCTACCCCATGGGATTTTAGACAGTTACAACAGTTCCATGAGAACATTAACATTGAGCTTGTGGCTGATTTTGGGCAGCCACCACACCCTTCTGAGTTCGGTCAAGTGAGGAAATCTTCTTAACGGGTGAATCAATGTCCATTGGACTAGCCAATCTTTTCCTTGAATAAGTACTAATGACATCATAAGAAGATGAAACTTTTTTGATTGGGTTTCTAGATGATATTTTCCACCCTCTTTTCTTTTTGTTGGCAGAGTCAAAAGATGAAGTAGACGAATAAGAGAATTCTGATTCACTGACGATATTTGGAATTGGTTCCTGAAGAAAATCATCGGACGTTGGTGGTCTATCTATTATCATATGTGACTTCTGGGTGGAACTATAAAGCTCTGTAGGGTTTAAACTGTAACACCCGCAATCCTGACACAGACCCACACCCGAGTCCATGGCAGTATACGGCATGTTAACCCCCTAAACCAGAGCCCAAATACGACCATTCAAGCTCAAGCTTAGGCTACTATACACCACACCCACTAGACTGGCAAGTATGCCCCAATACACAGAGTCATATCAACAGCGGAATCACATT
>JAJJMA010057710.1:2039-17719 GCA_023529015.1 Papaver nudicaule
TTATCGGAAGTACGGATTAATAGAGTCCCAAACACAAGTATTAAGTACTGCTGGAGTGTGTATTTGTCGTTATATTGCTTTATTTGCCAGTTCATCTGCCGCTTGGTTCGTCTCTTTATAAGTATGAGTAATTTTGAGCGTCGGAATTTGCCGTAGAACACAAGTATTAAGTATTGTTGGAATGTGTATTTGTCTTCTTATTGCTTTATTTGCTAGTTCATCCGCCGTTTGGTTCGTCTCTCTATAAGCATAAGTAATTTTGAGCGTCGGAATTTGCCGTAACAGTGTTGTAATCACTTGCATCATGCCCAGATACCATGGTGCATCCTATTCCCTCTAGAAGAGTTGTAACATGAATTTGGAGTCTGCTCCGAACCAAACATTGTGCCATTGGTGACGAGATGTCATTCTTGCCGCCCATATTTTCGTCACTCAGGACGTCTTTTCTCCCAAGGATCCCGCCATAGCCTGAATTAAGTCTCCTCTTGAATTTCTTCTAATGATTCCTGCACCTGGATTGACTTTGGATGCCCCTTCAATGTTGATTTTTATATATCCAACCTTGCAAAGGTATCTCCCAAATGACGTTAATTTTGTTATTCATGTGCGGTTTGATGCAACATCTAGGTAATTGCGGAGGGTAATCTGGCACATATGGAATGACGGGCTTTTGTGCCCATTCGTATTCCTTCCACATAACTAGTATAAGCTGAAATATCTGCCTCGATGTATGTTGTTGCTGCTTATATAGTCTTGCGTTTCTTGCTAACCTCCTGTGTCAGGCTGCGTGTAGAAGCTCAGTCTCCCATCTTGTAGTTTTGATTCCAAAAGATCATGAATTGTACACGGCAATTGCATCTGTTGTTGTTGTTGTTGTTAGACCTCATTACTTGTCAGATACGACAGAACCAAAACCGTTACCTCTCTCGCAAAGCTGCAAAGAAAAAGAATATGGTTAGCCGTCTTTCTGAAATTGTTGCAAGTCATGTTCCAGCTGGAGAATTGCTCCTGGAGTGAAGGACATCAAAACGGTAGTCCTTCATGCATAGCGTTCCACAAGAAAAGCCTAATTTTTGGCGGGCAATTGAGCTTCCAAACTTTTGTGTTGCATTGGTCGCTAGTACCCATGTATTGTTGGATCTCTGTTGAGGTTTGTGTCTCTGACAGTAACATGTAGCCTGACCTAGCCGTGAATTGTCTTGTCTTGGAACAAGGCCAAATAAGTTTGTCTTCCTCCGGTATTCCTGGGAGATGAATGCCAATGATCTGCAATGTTGTGTGCCTTGGAAATAACTCAAAGATTAGTTGATGATCCCAAGTGTTGGACATAGAGAGAATTAAGGAGGCCACACTGTTTGCTAGAAACGCTGAAATGGACTTCGCTTGCACTGGATGTTGTTACTATGGACTCCAATTGGTGTTGATTGGAGTGTTTCCTATCATCGAAAAAGCATGTTCCTGCAAAAAATGTGCAATCTTGGTTAAACCTTTTCACATCGGGCTAGCCGTTCCAAGAGGCCTATGCAACACTGGGAGATATGACTTGTCCCAAACATATTTGTTGTGACAGAGATTTCTGCATAAGGAATCAGATTATTGCTGCAACTGCCAGGCTTTCTTCAACAATAAGGTTTTCTTATGGTTTTTTCTTCTTATGATTCCAAATTCGTCCTACTTCCTTGTTTGAGTGATTTTTCTCCAACCCAATGTATGCAATTTTCTATTTTCTTGGTCATGTTCTGATACAGGAGTATCGTAGAAGACTGCCAGACATGGATGCCAGACGGGGTTGCCAGAGAGCCCAATAGGGTTAGAGAGTCTTATCGACTAGGAAGTACCCTGCGTGGTACTAGTTTAAGGTTGTTAGAAACTCTATGAGTTTCTTGGCCTAGAAGTCTTAAGGTCTCATAGTAGTTAGGTTACCTAGTTTAGATGAGTTTCTGTTCGAAACTCATAGCTTTTCCTTATTTATGTAAGAGTGAATACCTAGAAAAAGCATAACTCATAGAGTATTACAGGCAGAGAGAAAGTGAGAGATAGAACGAGTTTGTAAAGAGTTTTCTTTGAGTTAATAGAAGAAGAATAATAATTTGAGAATCTATTGCGTTTTTCTTGTCTTTTGATCACTTGATCCTTTCTATCTGTGCTAACTCTAGGTACCACCGATCGTTACATATCAAGTGGTATCAGTGTTAGAGCATTGCTCGGTTGAACCCACTGATATTGCTATCTCAAGTCGATTGTCAAGTTTAGATGACAAAAACACAATCCTTGATAAGTTTACTCTACAACTCGGACTAGGATAGTTTTAGGTAATCGAGACGAAGACCATTGAAGACGAAGACAGGAGCTTACTACTTGATAAATCATAACGTTCTCGCTAAAGGTTAGAAAGGTTTTCCATTCCATGTTTCGTATTTGCCATTCTATCATATCAATAGTCTATGATGTTGTCTATAAGATCCGAAGGTATTATAGGATTCTTCGACTTTGCATTTGTCAAAACCGTGATAATATGTATAGGTAGAGTAAGTTGAATTGTCTCATGAAATAACCTCAACGGTGAACGCGTTCATGAACGCGTACATATGTTGCATAAGGCATTCCTGAGAACGAGTGAGTCTGTATGAACGCGTACATACGAGTTCACGGTTCTCCTGAACTCCAATTGAAAGCTCTGTGAACGCGTACACATAAGCCATGGAAAACTTCCAAGTTTCATTATATGAAATTTTCGGTTTTGGAATGATTAGTTCTGGGACTTGTCATTACTTAGCCCATGGAATTCAACTACTTAATACACGCAACGTTCAACATGTTTTGGACCAGAAGTTGCAAACCTTCAATCAAGGTTGAGTCTTCTTTAACCATTGGCCTTGTCCAAAGTTATAAGAAGATTGAGAATGGGTATTCAAGCTAAGGAATTTTTAGATCCGGAACTTGCTTGAGCCCTACTCAAGGTTGCTTAACTTTTAAGCAAAGCCTCCCTTGATGATCACTATAAGTAGATGACCTTCTGCAAGATACAATTCCAATCGTCTACACATCTGTGTATCCTTGCATAGAGGTTGGTCGTCATCTCGAAGTCCTTTTGGACTACGACTATTGAAAGACTTCACTTGAGGATCATGAAGCACAAGTCGGAAGTAAAATTCTTGATCCTGTATCTTGGGTCGATTGAATTCTTTCAATCTTATCACGACCAAGATTTGATAGAAACTTCGTAAGGTAGATCTTGAATCGTAAACCCTAGAAGTTCCGTAACGCAAATTCACGAACTAGGTTTCATACTAAGTTCGTCAAGCGTTAGGAGGTAAAACTGTTTTGGCTAGATCAATAAGCCCTATTCAGTAAAACATATTTCCATTAACCTGACTTTAAGCCTAAAGGAAATCACAATCGCATTCTTGTTTAATTACTTGGATACTTTTAGGCGTCCTGCTAGAGGCACGGTAGCGCTAGTCTTCGCGAAGGGAAGTGGAGCAACTCCTAGGTATATAAAGGACGTCAGCTAGGGGAATCAAGTACGTAGGTTTCTGCGGGAGCCAAGAGACGTAGGAGCACATTGGTAGCTGAATTGCTTGTAGGGTTAATTCAGTCTCGATATATTCCAGTCCGAAGTCTGAGAGTAGGCTAGCGTCTGTATTCCATTAATACTGAGGGTGTTCACATCTGGACGAGGTCCCGGGGTTTTTCTGCTGGTTTGCAGTTTCTTCGTTAACAAAATTTTGGTGTCTTGCATTACTTTTCCCTCCCGCATTATATTGTCTTTGATCTATATAATTGAAGTAATTGCAAGTTTGTTGATTCATAACCTTTGAGTGAATCCATCTCTCTTGAGATCTACGAGAACTGCGTTCTTGTTAGGGTTCGGTTCTCAGAACTATACTCAGGTTGCTGTTTGAATATTGATTTGTGAGATCGTTCAAACAACCATAATCAACTAGGTTCACGAATTCAAAAGTTGGTGGTGTATCTCGGTATCCCCTCCTTTCAATTGGTATCAAAGCTTGGCAAACACCTAGTAAGATGTAAATGTCTGTGTTTGACGCTTTCGTGAACTATGAACACACATTATTCTGCTAATGTGAATGTTCCACCAGTCTTTGATGGCGCGAACTATCTATGGTGGAAATCCGTCATGCGTTCTTTTCTTCAATCACTAGACTATTAGTGTTGGGTCTTTGTGAAAGATGGGTTTACCATACCCAATATCAAAGTCGGTGACGTTGTAAAGGATAAAAATCCCTCACAATATTCTGAGAAAGAAAGGAAAGAAGCTAAGATTGATTCAAATGCGCTCAACGCGATCATCCATGTTGTAACCCCATAACTTCAACATCATGTATCTACTTGTAGTACATCGAAGAAAACTTGGGAAACTCTACAGAACATATTTGAAGGCAACACTTCAGAGAAAACAGCTCGACTTCAAATTCTCTCATCAGATTGGGAAAACCTCCGTATGACTGATGAAGAAACCTTTGAAGAATTTAATCACAAAAATCTCCACAATTATTAATGCCTCACAATCACTTGGAAAAACAATTGAGGAAAGAGAAATTGTGAGAAAAATCTTTAGGTCTCTACCTTCAAAATATGATTCAAAGAAGCATGCCATCTAGGAATCATATGGTTTTGATATAAAAAGGGGTGATCTAATCGCTAAGCTAAAAATCTTTGACAAAGATTTAAAGCCCAATAACATAGCGTTCAAAGCTTTAGAAGATTCTAATGACTCTGAAGATCAAACTATATCAGAACTTGATGAACCTCAAATTATGTCTTATATTACACGACAATTTAGAGATCTCCTGAAAAAACGAAATAAACGTTTTACTAAAGATGTCCCCTCATTAAAAAATCCACCGAAAATTGTTTCGATGAAAAATTAGAATTTGTGGATGATGATATGCCTCAATGTCTTAAATGCAAGGGCTTTGGTCATCTTGCAGCTGATTGCGCAAACAAAAGAAGATACTCTGGAGGAAAAGCACTTGTTGCAGCTACCTTGGATGAAACTTCAGATTTTTACGAATCCGAAGAAGAGATAGATAACTATGTACTCAATGCAATGACTATTGATTATATCCCTGACAGGACTGTCTTGAACGTGAAATCTTATGTTGACATTACTAGAAACCTTGGTTCTAAAAAACCAGAATTACTCGAAAATTGTACTTATGCGGCATGAAAGGACATATTTACTCTCATTGCTGTCGCTATAAGAAAAAGGTAAAATATGTCAACAAACTCCAAAGAAGAGCGACCAGGCTGACAAACTCACTGCAGATGATTCATGAATCATATCACAAGAAGGAAATGAAAGGTATGTCTTCAAACAAAAGATTCTTAAAGAAAGATGAATCTCATCATGTTAAGAGAAAAAGAATTAGAACTACGACTATTGAAAGACTTCACTTGAGGATCGTGAAGCACAGGTCGGAAGTAAAATTCCTGATCCTGTATCTTGGGTCGATTGAATTCTTTCAATCTTATCACGACCAAGATTTGATAGAAACTTCGTAAGGTAGATCTTGAATCGTAAACCCTAGAAGTTCTGTAACGCAAATTCACGAACTAGGTTTCATACTAAGTTCGTCAAGCGTTATGACGTAAAAATGTTTAGGCTAGATCAATAAGCCCTATTCAGTAAAACAGATTTCCATTAACCTTGACATTAAGTCTAAAGGAAATCACAATCGTATTCTTGTTTAATTACTTGGATACTTTTAGGCGTCCTGCTAGAAGCACGGTAGCGCTAGTCTTCACAAAGGGAAGTGGAGCAACTCCTAGGCCTGTAAAGGACGTCAGCTAGGGGAATCAAGTACGTAGGTTTCTGCGGGAGCCAAGAGACGTAGGAGCACATTGATAGCTGAATTGTTTGTAGGGTTAATTCAGTCTCGATACATTCCATTCTGAAGTCTGAGAGTAGGCTAGCGTCTGTATTCCGTTAATACTGAGGGTGTTCACATCTGGACGAGGTCCCGGGGTTTTTCTGCTGGTTTGCAGTTTCCTCGTTAACAAAATTCTGGTGTCTTGCATTACTTTTCCCTTCCGCATTATACTGTCTCTGATCTATTTAATTGAAGTAATTGCAAGTTTGTTGATTCATAACCTTTGAGTACATCCATCTCTCTTCAGATCTACGAGAACTGCGTTCTTGTTAGGGTTCGGTTCTCAGAACTATACTCAGGTTGTTGTTTGAATATTGATTTGTGAGATCGTTCAAACAACCATAATCAACCAGGTTCACGAATACAAAAGTTGGTGGTGTATCTCGTTATCCCCTCCTTTTCAATCAGAACCACGTTCTGATCTTAAGAGTTGGTTGTGGTGCATGGTAACACGAATCCAGTATACGCGATGAGAAGAAGATACTGTCGTTTTACCTGACACCAGGAAACTATAGGAAACACTAAAGCCAAGATGGGCGGTGATGATGACAAGGGTTCTACACAGACGGGGAAAGACAAGTTTGTTAAACTCGAGCTTAAGATTCAAGATTTAGTTGATACTTTCGCTAAGTTCATGAAAGCGAGTATTAATAAACAGAAACCTCTGATAGGTGTCTAAAACACCTCTCTAAAAAATTAATTGGTTATGCTTTCTTTGTTATCTTTTCTTGTAGTAGTTGCGTTTTATGCTTTGTTTTTGTTTTGTAGCTATTTTGGAGGCATGTGACAAAAAGGAAGCAAATAGGAGTTCAAAGCATCATTTGCAACCAGATGGAGAGATTCACCAGAAGCAGCCACGACTAGTTCCAGGGCACTCATTTGGGTTACAACATAATTGATTGAGCATCCGTAGGAAAATACTCTGGGCTGCCAGTTGATTTAACTAAAAGAATACTGGAGCAGACGCAACAATTGAGTGGGGCCACTGTCATCTTTTATGCAACTTACACAGAAGCCAGGTCGAGACTCCCAGCAAAATCACCACGCGACAAGTTTCAGGCAAGCTTTCTGTGTCACTGAACCAAGAGCACTGGCAACAACTTGATTTTGTCCTCAAGATTTGCACTTCTGAACTCTCTTATTCATTGTGTTATATTTTCATGAACATGAACTCCATGTATTGCTAAATTCTTGTTTGGTTGGGATAATTTTGAAGTTATATGACTTGAGTCTTTATGCAATTTAATCTTTTTTAAAAGTTAGTTTTATTGTTTGTCATCTACAACACTTATAACCATGAATTGTTTGCGATTTATCTAAGTGTAAAATTATTTGACTTGTTTGCAATGCTAGAGCTAGATTTAAGAACCTCAATCCGTAATTGTTGAGGTGATTTAATCACAAGTAGCAATAACGTTGCGGAGGGATTCCGTAGACAATAGTGTGTAGATGATACCCCTAAATTCACATGTCGAGCTTATGAACATGTGGTTAGGATCAATCCGACTCATAGAGCTAATCGGTTGATTAAGTTACACTTTGAGAGCTTATTCAAAGTGGCTTGATTGGCTAGAATCTTGTAGAGATCTTATTCTACAAAGTTATTTTGGAGTCCATATAGACTTGTTGAGCTTGTAACTTGTCTAGGGTTGTTAGTAAACGTATTTTGAAGAAGATTGCACTTGTATAATTAATTTGATTCATGTTCATTAGTGGAGATTGATTCCTTGACCATTCTCATCGCATTCATCGTTTTTCATTGCCTTGCATACATTCATCAGGAAATTAGATTCACAACTTAGCTCTCTCCCTGAGGAACGAACCTGCTTATCCAATACTATATTTGTTGAGTTCGGAACTCATCAAAAATTGACGCCGCTGCTGGGGAGCGGTAGTTCAAGTTGTTATTTGATTTTCTGTTTTGCATATTATTTCTATTACGCATTCACATTCATTATTTCCTTTACTGATTCATCGTATCAGAATTTTATTTCAGGTACAACAAATCGATCGTGATGTTTCCATTTGGGAGTAACACGTCTGATTCACAAGAACAAACATACAATGGTAATCAATTCGATTCATATACTCATTCCACTGTAAGTAAAAAAGAACCCACTCTGAGGGAATTTTTTGAAAAGAATAAAATGATTATTCTGAAAAATAATACAATGATTATTTTATACCCTTAGAAAGTCCTTATAACATTGATGAAGTTATTTCAACTCTGGATCATTATAACGATCATTCACCTATTCAAAAGGTAGAGTTTTGAAATACTTCAAGACCTTGTGATAATTCTCATACATACCAGCAACCTTATGGCGGGTATGTGAGTGAACAATCACAAGGATGGGACGACAGTTATGCTTCTAATTAGTTTTCTTCTAGACATGTGCAGATGTTTGAAGAACAGTCTTCAGATTGCTTGATACTTTGGTTGAATCTTTGATTCCCGTTATACAAGAGTTACTCCAAGCAACAAAGCAATTTTCAGATTTTCAGCTAAGCTTTAATGAATCACTCCAAGAGGTTCAACGGGGTATAGACGACATTAGAACAGGAATGGATCAAATTCGTGCAGGTGGACAATAAGTTGATTAATGACGGTGATGATGATTCCGTTGAAGACCAAATTTTGATTGATGACGATAGTGTATCTAATTCAACTCATGATCTTAATAATAATCATTCTAATATTCAAAAGGAAGAAGTTGAATCGAGAAACACTACAGTTATTAACGGTAAAACCTATGTCATTTACGAAAGTGATGATGATTATGACTTCTTTGTGAAAGCTACCCCTGATTCAGAGAGAGTGGACACTTCAGAAGATAAGGTTTACGCTGCGTTAGGGCATTTTCCAGTCAAACCCACTAGCGTTGGTATGTCAAGCTGGTTGTCAGTTTTAGGTATCAAAACACAATTCTTGATTTAGCCTACTAGAGTTTAGATTTCGGAATTGGGATATGGACTAAGTAGTAGAGACCTTGAAGACGAAGACTGTGAAGACAAAGAAGACATCAATTATTCTTCATCGACAAAAGGTTAGTAGGATTTATGACTTTATGGAAATTCTTCTATTCTACTTACTCTATCTTTTGAAATAGTCGGCTACTTTAGTAGTGATACTAATATCGATTGAGATCGTGTTCTTGTCTACGTGACCATGAGTTATGTTGGTATTTGTTCCCACAAATACTAAGTTTACAAGAATGCATGAGATAGATTCGATACCATTTGTCCATTGCAATGGTTTGCTTGAAAATCACTTGTTGGATATGGGTGAATCTAAAGGAGTACTCTTGAGCAAGAGTTCAGTGGATTATAGTTGAGAGCGTATAACACGTCTAAGTACTGGTCCAGCCCAGAACTTCCAGCGGATCCAAGTTAAACCCTAATCTAGAAAACGACGGTTCCCGAACCGTACGGTGAACTGAGACTCAGAATTTTTCCTGAGTTCCAAAGTATCGATTTGTACGCGTACTAGTACGTGAACCTCAGATTTTATGCATTTGGTCGTGATTCAGATGGACGGTTTGCGAACCGCCCAAGGTGAATATTCTCTGGGATTTTCACACGGGTTAAACTCTGACTCCTTTATCTCTTAGTTGGACTTGGTTATCACGAAATATCTTATGTGGTCCATCTGACGGTTCTCAATGTGTCAATAAGATAAAGATTATCTCTGGTCTGTTGGATATCTATCTTCAAGTGTTTATGAGCTAATAAAACACTTGGCAAATAAATGTTAAAAGATTTCCAATTGAGATAAATCTTTGTTTACTTGGTTTGCAAGTTAGGGTTTCCTAAACTTGTGGAACAAGTAACTAGTTGCTTTATTCCAAAGCAACCTATCTTGTTGAGTGATATAAATAGAGGTGTCTAAGGACGAAAACCGCAAGCATCAAGCATACGTGAAGATTCTCTGTGGAATTGATCGTAAACTCTTTTCACTTCGGTGAATGCTTGGTGTGGTATAGTCATCCTCTATTAGGTAGCAGTTCCTCTTGAGAATTACCTAACGACTATAAAGACTTCTCTTGAGAGTTGGGAAGCACATGTAAGAGATTGAGACCTTAGTGGTTGAAATCGGAGTAACCTGTAACCTTGGTAACATGATCACGTTCTTGTCTATTCTACGGTCCTTCTCTTCTGATATAAGGCCATTCAAGAACTGATACGTTACATACGAGGTTTGAAAGGAAGCAACACACGGCTGCATTCGGTGTTGTAAGACCTAGTTAGCTCCAGTTGTATAAGTTTCTTAAGTGATTCTTCGTTTACAACTGAGGTAGAGACAAGTTGGGCATAGTTTACTCTGTTTAATTGTCAGCCCCCGCTAGTAAGTAGATTTCCGTATGACCTAGAGAAATCCGAAGGAAGTCACTTTGTGTATGTCAAACTGATAGAGGACAGTTCAAACATACAATTGATAATTGAGGTTGCAAAGTCGAAATTGTTGACACAAGCCTTTAACAGCGGTTAAAGCAACTCCTAGGCCTGTAAAGGACTTCAGCTAGGGGAATCAAATGCGTGACGATCTGTGGGGGATCTAGAGACGTAAGGAGTGCGACAGTAGCCAATTCGCTTGGAGGGATTGAGTTGGTCTCTGCTACATCCCAGACCGAAGTCTTATAGTAGGCTAGTGTTTGTAGACAGTTTGTACTATGCGGTGTTCAATTTGGACGAAGTCCCGAGGTTTTTCTGCAGGTCGTAGTTTCCTCGTTAAAAAAATCTCTGGTGTCTTATGTGCTTTACTTTCTGTATTATATTCTCTGATTATATAATTAAAGCAAACACAAGAAGTATGTTATTAATAAACCTGATCGTTGTCCCCAATTCATCCATTGGATTCACCAAGACCCTGTCTTGTGTCGGACTGATCCTTTGAGATCCAAACTCAGGTTAACAGATCTGGATATTGATTTTTGAGATCGTCCAGATATGACCATAAGTCTCACGAGCCCAAACGAAAAGTTGGTTGTATTTCGGTACCCCTGTTTTTTCAATTGGTATCAGAGCCGGTGAACACATTAAGGACGTAACTGTCTGTGTTTATCGAGGTTCGTGACTATGGATCCTAGTACTAACTCTACACCAGATGATACGAAATCAATCAGTGATATACCAAGAGCATAGAAGTGTAGGATTGAGTTTAATGATTTTAAGAGAGAACTAGAACTCAGAAAGAAAAGAACGTATCTTAAACTTCTTCTTTATTGTTCTTAGAGAAATAACCCTATTACAGTGTATTTTCTCACCTCTGGCTTCTATGCCTTCTTCTACTCGTAACAACCTTTATTTATAGGGAGTTACGGCTTACACGTCTTAGCTAAACTAGGAAAGGAAAATCCTAGAAGTTTAGGACTCGATTAAACTAGGAAATCTATAGAGATTTCCTAAACTAGGGACTCTATGCTTCTTCTAGTATCTTCTAGATACTTAACTCTGCCTCACATGTAGCTCGGCTAACCCATTGGGTTTATGGTCTTCTAACTTTGGATACTCCCGTATCATGGCTCCCCTTTTTCGGAAGCTGCAACTCCTGTAAAGCTTTGAAATTGCAAGTGTGGGAACTCTGTTGTACCATTTGGCTTTGCTAGGTAATTGCCCGGCTCGTCCAACACGATACATAACACGATTGCCTCTTCTAGTTGGTGTCACCTTAGTCTCAATTATACAATCTTCTGCAACTACTTCCTCTCGCTCCACCCTTAACTCCTCTACAGATGGAAGCTTTAGCTCTTTAACATCCTCATTTAATAGTGGAGGTTCAAACAATTTCAAATACCCTGCATTAATTAATAACAGAGTACATCTGCATGTAAGGGGGTAAATCTAGTTGAAAAGCATTATCCCCAAATTGCTTTAATATCTTGAAAGGACCATAACTGATAGGCTTCAGTTTCTTGGCTTCACCTTTTAGTCGCTCTTTGCTTATTTTTAACCATACCCTGTCACCCACAGTGAAGTTACATGGCATACGGTTTTTTATCATGCTTAGCCTTATATTGAGCTTGAGTTCTCTGCAGTTGAGCTTCTACCAGGGCATGTATCTTGCCAATCTTCTCAATGAACTTTTGAGCTCTAGTGTCTTCCTCTACTTTTGTCTCAGTCGTTGGAGTAGTAAACACCATGTCAAAAGGGCTTTCAGTTAGATATCCCAAACAAACTTCAAAAGGAGATTTCTTGGTAGAGCCATGAAACGCTCGATTGAAAGAAAATTGTATATAGGACAGACTATCATCCCACGTCTTAGGGTGCTTAGAATTATACCCTCTTAGAAGATGAACTAGAGTCCTATTCACTACTTCTGTTTGCCCATCCGTCTGTGGATGAAAAGTTGTACTGTGTTTGAGTCTGGTGTCCATCAATCCCCATAACTTAGTCCAAAACTGACCTATGAATCTATTATCCCTGTCAAATATGATTGAATTTGGCAATCCAAAATGCTTCCACACATGGTTAAAAAATAATCTAGCATCTCCTTCTCCTGTAATAGTCTTCTTGCAAGACATTAAGTTGATCATTTTACTGAACCTGTCGACTACCACAAACAAGTAATTGTTTCCCGATTTGGATGTTGGTAATCCTCCTAAGAAGTCCATAGAAATACTTTCCCATGGTGTGGTTGGGACTGGTAAAGGTAAGTACAATCCCCTTTTTCTGTTGGATGGTTTGGAGGTGTTACACAATATACACCCCTTGATGTACTGAGAAACATCGATATGCATCCTTGGCCAATACATATACCGCTTAAGGTTCAACAACGTCTTCTCTTTCCCAAAGTGTCCTGCTACTTATGATGTATGTGCTTCTCTAACCCAATGAAGTCTATCTGCCTCACGAGGTATACACAAAGCAACACCTTTGTACATTAATCCGTCTTTAAGTTGAAATTCACTCTTCTGTCCCTGAGTTAGTTTCTCATATTCTTCCTGAAAGTCTTCATCTTGTTCATAAAACTAAGCATATTCAGTTGGCAGTAGGGGTTGAGTATGCATTGCCACTACTAAAGACAAATTGATGGGAGGTCTGGATAACATATCTGCCAGTTTATTTGTTGCTCCTTGTTTGTATTTGATATGGATGTTAAACTGCTCCAAATAGGATGACCACTTCATATGTCATGCTTATTGTAACTTTGACTGAGTTTGTAGGTATTGTAATGGTTTGTGATCTGTGTGCACTACCACATGTTTCCCTAATAGGTATGATCTCCAATGCTTCATCGCCTGATGCATAACATACAACTCTTTATCATAAGTGGGATAATTTAAGACTGCCCCTGTGAATGTCTCAGAATGAAAGGCAATGGGATTTCCACCTTGGATCAATACAACCCCTAGCATAGTTTGAAGCATCAGTTTCTACTTCAAATGGCTTCTGTAAATTTGGTAAAGCTAACATATATGCCTCTGTGATCTTCTTCTTCAGTATTTGAAAAGCATTCTCTTGCTTAGACTCCCATCCAAATACTCTACTTGCTCTAGTCAACTCATGTAGTGGAGCTGCATTCTGAGAGAAGTGACGTATGAACTTGCGTAGATATTGGCAAGCTCCTAAGAAACTCCTTACTTCAGTGACATTAGTGGGTGTTGGCCAGGCAGTTATGACTGCAACTTTTCCTGGATCAACCTTGATTTTCCCTTCTCCAATAATGAAACCAAGAAATATTAATTCTTGTTTTCCTATCTCACACTTTTTACCATTCAGCCGTAATGAGTTCTCTTGTAATACTGTCATGACTTGAGATATATGCTTCAAATGATCCTCCCAAGTTCTGCTGAAAATCAAAATATCATCTAAGTACACAATAACAAAATCGTTTATAAAGGAACGTAGTACCTCATTCATTAAACGCATAAAAGTTGTCGGTGCATTGCATAGTCCAAAAGGCATTACGAGCCATTCAAACAGTCCTTGGCGTGTCTTGAATGTTGTTTTCCACGTATCTTCTTCTTTGATCCTGACTTGATGATAACCTGACTTAGGATCTAGTTTGGTAAAGAACATGGCATCCCCTAACTGGTCGAGGAGATCATTAATTCTAGGTAATGGATACCTATTCTTCATTGTTATCTTGTTGAGAGCACGATAGTCCACACACATTCTCCATCCTTATTTGGAACTAATAACACTGAAGACCCACATGGAGAGCAGCTAGGAACTAAGCTCCTTGTTCTAGTAGCCCTTGTATTTGCTTCTTAATTTCCTCAGACTCAGTTATAGAAGTTCTATATAAGCTCAAGTTTGGCAGTGAAGCATCCCCAATAAGCGTAATCTCATGTTCAACTCCTCGCTTAGGTGGTAGGAATACCTTTTTTTTTAATAAATCTGTAAACTTCTCTTTTATGTCATCTATATCACTTTGTTGGGCTATAGACGGTATAATATGTAGGGTGAATCTTCTAGCTTCTCCCATGAATGGTCGGATGAGTATTAAAGCAAACTTACTACAAGCATTAATTAGCCTCTTAACCTGATTTGTAGAGACTACTTTCATTGGTAAAGAGCTTTTGCTTGCTTGTATGCGATATTCTTTCTCATCCTTCTTAAATCGATATACTCTTTCTCTATGATAGAGAACAGCATCTCGCTTCCACAAATATGGGTTCCCAAAGATATCTTGAGCTACATCTAGCGGTACTACATCGCATACTACTCCATCGATGTATTTCTCAGTAATAGAAAACTTGAATTTGCACTAAGTGTTCACTTGTAACTCAGTATCCTTCTGTATCCACCCCAGCGGGTAAGGTTTAGGGTGTGGAGTGGTTTCAAGACCCATCTGCTTGACTAATTTCTCTGAGATTAAGTTCTTCTGACTTCTAGAGTCTACTATGGCATCAACAATACTTTGTTTTACTTGAATCTTTACATGAAAAAACTCTTCTTGAAGATCGACTTCTTCTTTCTCAGTGCATCCTAACACTAGTGCAAGTTTAGGATCTGCTTGTTCTATTTCAGGGATTTCTTCTGCTTCTGTTACTAAGGTGGTCTTTCTGTAGGACCGTTGGCCTTCCATTTCACGAAGTTTCCTTGGTTTAATGTGAAGATGTAGGTGTTAGGACATTGTCTGGTCAAACCCACTAGCGTTGGTATGTCAAGCTAGTTGTCAGTTTTAGGTGTCAAAACTCAATTCTTGATTTAGCATACTAGAGTTTAGATTTCGGAATTGGGATATAGACAAAGTAGTAGAGACCTTGGAGACGAAGACAATGAAGACAAAGAAGACATCAATTATTCTTCATCGACAAAAGGTTAGTAGGAGTTATGACTTTATGGAAATTCTTCTATTCTAATTTCTCTATTCTTTCGAAATATAGTCGACTACTTTAGTAGTGATAATAGCGATTGAGATCGTATTCTTGTCTAACGTGACCTTGTGTCATGACCAGTGTTTGCTCCCACAAATACCGTGAGTACAAGAATGAATGAGATAAATTCGGTGCCATGTGTTCATTACAATGGTTTGCTTGTAAATCGTTAGTTGGATATGGATGAATCTAAAGGAGTACTCTTGAGCAAAGAGTCCATGGATTACAGCTGGGGACGTACACACGTCTAAGTCCTGGTAAGCCCAGAACTTCCAGCGGAATCCAGATTTGACGAAATCTGACAGGCGGACGGTTCACGAACCGGTTCGCAAACCAGAAACTCGGATTTCTTCTGAGTTCCAAAGTGACTGAACATTTCGTGAACTAGGACGCGAACCCAATGTCGGTTACTATGCTGGTGTCGGATTTAGTGGATATTCTTTCAGAATTTCACTTGGGT
>JAJJMA010057713.1:0-27448 GCA_023529015.1 Papaver nudicaule
AGTAAAGGATTGAGCAAACGGATTTTCCATATCTGATCTCGAAGAAGTAGCAGGAAATTCTCCAATCATAGATAGAAAAGAATCAGAGAAGTAGATCTGAAAGTAAGAGTTGAAAACGAAACGGAAAGTAGTGATGGATTGAAGAAATTGAAAGATTGAGCTACTGATTGAAACTGAGAAAGATAAAATTGAAGTGCTAAAGAACCGAGAAAAGTAAATCTGAGAAAGAAAAGTGGATTGGAAACAAGAAATTAAACAAATCTTCTTCTTGGATAATCACCAACTCGAGTGAAAAGAAGCTCAGAAAGAAGATGGAACAGAGAAATTGCACTCAAAAATCACAGATCAAAGGATCAAACGAGTAAACCCTAACTCTAACCAGTCTGATACCATGATAACATGGAGCTGGTGATAAAAAAATCCATTACCAGAGTAGAAGAGTTCTTACAGAACGTTACAAAGGAAATGAATAAACAGAAAACAATATAAAGCAGGTGCAACCGACACAACAAATATCTGATAAAGACACACGTGAGAGAAGCACGAGTGAAAGGAAGAGAACGTGACGAGCACGTGAGAGAGGAGGGAATCAAATATTTAAACTGATGGTGAATCATACACCACAGTTACGCTTGTCATCTTTACTGCTATTACTCTTGACCTTTTGTGAGAGTGCATGATCATTTTTTTTTCATGCAGTGCTTTAACTCTGGCTCTTTTTCGATAACCAGTACTTGGGTGTAGTGTTGTTAAGGCTCATCATAAACAGACAGAGGGATATCAAATCAAGCTGAAAATGTGTTTTGTTAGAATTTGAATAACGTTAGATTCCACAACATACAGCAGGCACTGAGCTTCTACAAAGATCCTGACTGTAAGTGTTAATTCTAAGACATTTACGTCCATTAATCATTTTTTTTCTATGAAACTTGTCTAGAAATGTTGGTGTTCTCTACACTTTTGCATTCTACATTGTACACCATTTTTGGCCAGTCGTAAAACTAAAGACGTCTCGATTTTGGACGGTCTTAAAAACAGTATTGCTCTCAAGAAAATGTCATTTTCAGTGAGGGCATTAAGCATGCTAGAATTCTCAAGTTACGTAGAGACTCGAGATCAAGGAGAACCGACCGTCTATTGAATTCGTTTTCTGCTTCCTTTTAGTTTTTGTGAGGTTTCTATATTTCCTTAACTTTTATCACCTAATCTTATAGTATTATTTACAGAAAATTTTGGATTTGAACGTAAAGACGATTCGTATATAATGGAATGAAAAGGAAAAGAAGTACATCCATATCACCGGCCCAAGACAAAATTTTCTTGTTTATCCTTGCCGCCCCCAACGTGGCATAAGACTCAAATGCAAGTGGGAAAAGCTTGATTGATAGAGATCTTTTATTAAGATGCATACAATTATTGGAGAGAATAATTATACGTATATGCAGTACAATTACAGGAGGTACTACTACTACTACAGTCTTTTAGCTTTTCAGTCTCACATATTTCCATTATAGGTTCCGTGAAAGTGTCCTTGCTTAGGCCCCTTCCTATGGGACACCAAAAACCCAAATTAAGGGTGTTTTCGCCGGCTATGGACCTAGCAAACACCTGTTTTGACGTTGTAAAGTTGCAAATTTACAACTTTGCAACGTCAGATGGAAATAGTATCGTCGATGGAAATTCCATCGACAGATACAAAAAGTGTCGAGGTCGATAGAAATTCTATCGACGATCCTATTTCCATCGATATAGATGTACGGCTCAGATTTGATAAAGCCTATATATACCCTCATTTGTAAGCTTATCAACACACACCTTTGCAACATTTGTAGTAGTTTTCTCAGATCTTCCACAATTGCGCACTACGCTATCTATTTGTTTGCGTTGGACACGCCCTCCACTGTTCACACCTTATATATGGCACGCGGCAAAGCAAAAAACAAGGAGAAACAAGCTGCTACTCAATCTACTCAATATGATCCTGAAGTGTACGATGAGGATAGTCAAGAAATGGGAGAAGGAAGGACTGGGAGAGGAAGCCGCGGGCAATCTTTTACGGTATCTGAGGACATGATCATATGTTCTAACTATGTCCGCTTTACTGAAAATCTGATTACCGGTGTTCATCAAGATAGGGCAACACTCTGGGGGAGCATCTATGACCAGTTCGAGCAGGAGACAATGAATGTCACGTGTCGTACGGAAGTTTCTTTGTGCAACCACTTCATGACCATAAATGCACAGGTGCAACTGTTTGTTGCCGCCATTGTGCAGGCTGAACGTCGAAGACAAAGTGGGGAGGGTGACACTGACGTCGAACGGAGGTGTCGCGAGGCCTGGAAGAGAGAGCACGGGAAACCATTTGCCTACGAGGAGTGTTACCATATCTTGAAAGTGTTGCCTAAGTATGACCCAAAGATGCTTCTCCAGATGAAGTCGGTTCCTAAAGATTCACCGTACAATCAAGGTTCGCCTCACTCCCAGGGGTCTCCATCCTCGCCCTTTGCGTCCCAATTTCCCTCACAGATGGGGTCACAAGGTGCAGGAGGCAGTGGAGGCAGTGGTGGCAGTGGAGGCAGTGGAGGTAGTGGAGGAGGTATGACAACAGAGAAGGCTTCTGCAAATGCACTGAAGTTCCAGATGTTGTGTGGTAGGAACCAGGCCAAGAAGCTACGACAAGCAAAGGCTGATGCTGTTGTTGAGGGGAAAGGCTTCAACATGGATACCTATACTTCCCACCTCAAGGAAACTTCCAAGGAACGATCGGCTGAACGCAGGGTTCTAAACGGTGAACTAAAAAAAAGTCGCCTCTCCCAGGAGAAGTATGTGCATAACCATGATAAGCATAAAATCATGAATGCCAATACCTCTAACATGAATGATGAACAACTGTACATCTGGAAAATGGACTTCGAGCGGATCAAACGACAGATGGAGGCAGAATGGCTTACCGCTCTTGAGTCTGACGTTCAAGGAGCAGCTCCTATCCCATCCGTCAATGCCGATAATGCATCTGACGTTGAAGCGGAGGAGGTCAGTCCTTGGGCGGACGAGTAGCATCTCCATCATCATTATCATTCACGGGGAGTGGGGGGTCGCATCGGTAAGGGTATCAGCATCATCATCATCAGTGGCAGCAAGTGTGTATCATCATCAGTAGTATCAGCATCATCATTAATCATCAAGTATCAGCATCATCAATGGAAGCAATGTGTATCATCACCATCATAAAGTATCATCATCATCATCATCATCATCAATGGCAGCAATGTGTATCATCATCATCATCATCAATGGCAGCAATGTGTATCATCATCATCATCATCATCAGTAGTATCAACATCTCATCATCATCAGTAGTATCAGCAGTTTGCCGATTTTCAACAACAATGGCAATTGCGTTACCATCATCGGATGGTCTTTTGCAAGGGCTTGGCACACCCTTTTTACTAATTATATCGGGACATTTTTTTTTAATTTTATGTTGCAAAAGGGCTTGGCAAACCCTTTTTACTAATTATATCGGAACGACACGGGTCTATATTGGGTCTATATTTTGCAAAGGGCATGGCACACCCTCTTTAATGTAATTACTGTCTTTAATTTTAATGAAAATCTCTAGTTATATAAAAGTTAATCTTCATTAATACTAACGAAACAAAAATTACAGGAAAAAAAAAAAATTACAGAAAAAAAAAACCACTTAATCATCATGTTCATCCTCTAAACTAAGAAAAACAATTATTAATCCTCATCATCATCATCATCTTCATCTTCATCTTCATTCAATCCATCTTCAAAGGCAGCAGCTGTTTCCCAACGAGGAGCACGAACTTCTTCATCTTCATCTTCTTCACTTCCACCATGTCCTGCTGCAGCTCTTCGTCCTTCTTCTGCCCAAAGATGAGCACAAAGATCACTCCTTAATCTTTCGTACAAATTTGGGTTACGAATGTGATTCGTCATCCGCGCATAGTCCCTTGCACCTATTCCCCGTTGTGGCACAACATCCTTCCTCAAGTCCTCGTCTGGATAGTTGGTCCAGGTAGCATTACGACGAGTTTCTTGGATTACCATGTTATGCAGAATTATGCAAGTGAGAATAGTCTTATGCATTTCACGGGGACTCAAACCACGGAAAGGACCACAAACGATATCAAATTTCTTCTTCAGAATTCCAAAGGCCCGCTCAACGTCCTTCCTGAAGGCCATCTGCATTCTATTGAAATGCCTCATTGCCTTACCAATATTTCCTGTAGGCACTCCCCTAAACGCTTGAACCAGTGTTGACCACTTAGGATATATTCCATCAGCAAGATAATACCCATTACTGTACTGATGTCCATTGATATTGAAATTAACAGGGGGAGCTCGGCCTTTCTTAAGGTCTTCGAAAAGAGGCGATTTGTGCAACACATTAATCTCATTTTGCGAACCAGGAAGACCAAAAAAAGCATGCCATATCCAACAATCTTCAGTAGCCGCAACTTCTAAAATGACAGTTGGCTTAGCGTAATGACCCTTGTATTGACCAGCCCACATTGCTGGACACCCTTGCCACACCCAGTGCATGCAGTCGAGACTACCGAGCATTCCAGGGAAACCCCTCTCCGTATTCACTTTCAATATCTCTCGAATATCTGTCTGGTTGGGCTTGCGCAAATACTCTGGACCGAAATGATCAATCATAATTTCGCAAAACAACGAGAGATAGTTGAAGGCAGTTGTTTTGCCCATTCTGATGTACTCATCTAGGGAATCTGCCGGACAACCGTAACCAAGAATCCTCAAGGCCGCCGTAACCTTCTGCTCCGGACTGTGACCTCTAACATTACGACAATCAAACTGATAATCAAATTGAGGTTCAACTTTTACAAGCTCTGAAATAATAAATTTCGTCAAGTGCCGGGGCATGCGGAAGCGCCGCTGAAAATCTTGGTCGGAATACACACAATCTTCATTGAAATAATCATGCATCAATTTCTCATGGTAGAATTCCCGATCACGGTAAGTGTATCGCCTACACTGTACCGCTTTTGGCTCAGGTTCGGAAGGTATTGTGCCAGTATAGACCTCCAACATAGTGTCGAACTGCGCCCTTTCTTCATCAGAGTCGAAATCAATTTCCTGCAGCATTTGAAGAATTCTTTTTTGATAAGAATCAAAATCAATCATTCTTCTTTGCATCGCTTCATCAGAAGAGTCCGAAGAATCATGTTCATACTCCATTGAGCCAGAAAAAAAATTAGATTCAGAAGTTGTTGATTGCAGATGAGTAAAATTGTGTTTGATGTGACAAATGTGATGAAGAATGTGAAGAACAAAACGTTTTGGGGTGCATTAAATAGGCGCTTCGAATTAGACCGTTGGATTGGAGAGACATCTGATCGATGGAAAAATCATCGTCGATGGAAATT
Organism: Papaver nudicaule; assembly: GCA_023529015.1. NCBI lineage: Eukaryota > Viridiplantae > Streptophyta > Magnoliopsida > Ranunculales > Papaveraceae > Papaver > Papaver nudicaule. The sequence goes on from JAJJMA010057713.1 coordinate 5,418, forward strand.
GTATCGATGTCGATGGAATTTCCATCGACGATGCTTTTTCCATCTGTCGATGGAATTTCCATCGATACCCACTGCCCCATTTTAGCTTTACTAGGTTCCATTGGAACCGGCCTTATGCGACCTTGATTAAAACTAATTGCCGTTTGGCCCGGCCTTTATCACAGTGACAATATTAAGATTTCAATATTTCATGGCTCGTAGAAGAAGAGAATGGAAATTTTTGTTTGGGCTATTGCAGAGAATTAGAAGAAGAGAATGTTTGAAAAAGCAGTATGAAAAAGAGTTTGAACTTTAATGGATGATAAATTGTGGAATGGCCTGGCCACTGGGGGGTGGAGTAGGGGCCATGTGAAGGTCCATATCATCCAAAGCGAGCGAGTCCACATGGTTTACAAGGCACCTACTTATTGGATTTGTATAGTGTTACTGTTAGCTGGCAATGACATTGCTTTGGATGCTGATTAAAGCCAACTCACTCTGGTCATCTATCTATTGTATACTTATTAATCGCCCACAGCCCCACTAGTTGGTCTCTCTCCCTGTCTTATTTTGAATATGCTAATTAGACCATGTTTTACTTTAGCTAAAGTAAAAGATGGATTGGATTATTGAATTGTGAATCATGATATTAATCCCAAATTTGATACTTTGGGAGTCTGATTACTGTCGGTACTTAAAGATAATCCCTTTAAATATTTGGTACAGAGTGACTCCAAAATGATTCATTTCGATGCACAGCGATTACCCTCACAAATTGGAGAGAGGACTACATTTTAATTATTTTCGTTTGGTTAATTTTTTTTTATTTTTTTATTTTTTTGAAAAATGATGTACGTGTGTTAACATCTGGAAGTTCATAATTTGGCTCAACGTCACTATTCTGACAGAGTTTACGCAGAGTAGAAGGACTTCAGCGAGTCTCCAGCCAGAAAGTGTAGTATACAGTGATATTACTGCAAAACTGCACGAAGTGCCTATGGATATGCCCATGGTGGCTGTTAGGAATATATAACATTTGGTGAGTCTGAACCGTTTTTTGTACTGACCATCTCTTTGCCTCATTTAACAGCCCTGAATGGCAAAGCCCATTAATCAAAGAACTGTAAGTGTAAGACAACATTTGTGTTGTGCCAGGCAGCATTTGAATCTCTAAGCATGTCGGAGAAGAGAACCAAAGCTTTACAAAGAGTGTCCAATAATCATACAATATGAAACAGCATCAGGGATGCAGTCTGCAACTTGTTTTATAGCTGAAGAACAAGACCCCCTTTACCAGTTCTCGTGTATAAATAAAAGTATTACATGGTGACTTATGTTGAGCAGAAATTTGTGCGCCAGGCCTAAAGTTTGCCGGTAATTTTAGTGTAGGTGGTTCGATCAAATTACTTGGAGAGAGGCACCAATATGTTACTTTTACTTCAGCACTGCAGTGCCTTTCCTAGTATGTATGTGTGTCTCCTCAGGAACACGGGCTTTTTTTTTCTTCTGATGATCGTAGTTTTCTTTCCCAGTGTTTCGGCTCTCTGCCTCTTTCTCTCTGTGCATAAGACAGACATAGACAAGATTAGGGCTTTAACCGTTATGGCTTCTTTTTCTTGTATTCGTATTGCTGCAATCCATCAGCAGCAAACCTTCAGAAAGCCCAAGCACATGCTGCCATCACCAACGTACGTCCATGCCAATCTCACAATATTATCTCTGTCCAGGGCTTCTTGCTCTTTCCCTAATCCCCTATTGATCATCGACCTATAACCCAACAATACCCTAACTCTTTCACATCAAAGAGACAGAGTACAATCTATTTGGCAACAGCATTATGTCAAAATAGTCCTCCAAAAATTCCAGCTACGAAGATGAGTATTCTAGTATTTGCATACATCATCCCACTCTGCAATGACTCCTATGACACCTTTGTTAGGATTCTATCAGTCAATACCCACTCTTGGTTTGATGGCGTTTCTTCTTCTATTTATTGGTTTACAGGAGTTTTACCAAGTATATAACTACTCTGCACAAGCAAAGGTTATGGATTGCGTGGCTGTTATTGCATCTTTAGTTCGCCCGTTTTTGGTGAAGCCGGTTCCTTTGGCTGGAGGAGCATTAGGGTTAAAGCTTCAAATGTTGAATGTGAGTATTATGATGCTATCCTGTGTTTGCTATCTGTAAATGTGTTTGTGCTTGTGTTTGCTATCTGTATGCTTTTGGTAAATGTGTTTGTTCTAGTGGAGCAGATATTTGCAGGTTATATATGCTCAGCACTAATTGAATGAAAATACTTCTACTTGATTTGCAGGTTCTCGAATTACTTGGTTTCCAGACATGTATGCTTAGAATACTTGGGGGCTGTCCAGTGGGCTGGAAAGGAGGAGGAGAAAGAGGAAGAGAAAAAGGAGATGGTCGTAACTTTAGATCCCTCTAGCACACTCGTCCGCATGATGGTGGTTGTGCTTAAGACCACCACCATCATGCGTGCACGACTTCTTGAATGGGTGCACAATCTTTACAGCAGCATACTCATTGTTATGAATCTCATTGTTATGAATCTCATTGGGTTTATTTTTCTGTCCTTCATGCGATGTTGTTAGACTGTTAGTGTTTTATTTTTCTGCACATTAGTGACACGACCACTATCTCACAATGTAATCGTGAGCTTGATAAAACGTAGACTTTCCCTTACATACATATTAGAGATTACTTGGTACAGAGTGTTGTGGATAGTGAACGATTTTCATGTGTGTTACGGTTTTATGACAATTTGTTCCATGGACAATCCAGTCATTTATGTTATCATTCTAGTTTCTAATCGGCTTGTGTTTTGCTTGCTTTCTGACCTTAATCCTACATTTGTAAAAATGATTCTGCTATCTAAGGATTGATAATAATGTTGTAAGTGTGTTCTTGAACTCAGCTCTTCTTTGATTGCATTACGCCGGTGGTGTTTACCAATTTGCCAGGTGGTTTATGTGTATATAAATAATCCCCTCACAAGCGGTGTTGGTGCTGTTTTCCTTGGAAGCTTGAATCTTCTTTGTTGGTTTCTTATTGACTCTACCGGAAGTGACTGGTTACTCTGTAGTGTGTTCTATCTTTTTTTTCCTTTGGTTAGACGAGAGTAAGTCGTGTGAATGTGTATGGTGTATGCAGTTGAGTGAGTCGGTGAGTTTAATCAAGTCTGTATGTGTATTACATTGTAAACTTTTTGTATTAGCCCATTCATTTCAATAACTCTAGTGAGTTTAATCAAGTATGTTTATGTAGTACATTGTAAACTTTTTGTATTAGCCAATTCATTTCAACAAGATCAAAGATTTCAAAGTGTAATTATTTTTTACCCATTTCAAAATGTAAAGATGGCAATGATATTTTAACTTATGAGTTTCAGACTTTGTTCATTGCCAAACTTACTTATTGACTTTTTGACTTATAAGTCGTATAATTGCCAAACTAACTTTTTACTTTTCAACTTCTCAGAAGTAACTTCTGGAAGTTCAGAAGCAGAAGCAAGAAGTCAACTTGTATCCAAACAGGCTATAACACATTTTCTAGTTCATGTCATCAGTCATCACTCATAAACTCAAGGACCCTACTACTGGAGATTCATTTTCCAAAATATTAGGTCTTAGATCTTAGGTGGAAGTAAAAATAACGACCTTCACCCACTGTTGGAGATGCTCTTATGGTGTGGGATCTGGATCCTATGTGTTTGGTTTGTTGACTTGTAAGTGAACTAAGAGGTTCTGGTGAGTTTCATAAGTGGTATACAACAAAGTTTTCTCTCCACCTCATATAGTTGTCTATCTTTCTTTTATTTTTGTTGGTATACAATTATTAAATTATTTCCATATTTGTTTTTGAATGTTTTTTACCAATGAAAGTGTCACTAGGACAGGAAGACATCCTCTAAGTAATATCAAGAGACATAATATTCACAAACCCTAATAAGTTCATACTGAAATTAACATCCGAAGACATAATCAAAGGTGTAATTAAATACTCCCTCTGTCCCATTTTAAGTGTCCTAATTACTATTTTCGTTTGTCCCAAAAATGTACCCAACTTCTAATTATATCTGTATTTTTCCAACAAACTCTCAGATATACCCTTAAAAATATCTAGATAAATTGGAAACAAATTCATAAATACATATTCTTTTGACAATATTTAGATTCTTTTTCCTTTTATAGTTATCAAAGATAAAGTCATATATTTTCTCTTTATTATTTCCTTCCTAAAATTAGAAATTCATTTATTCTCTCTATATTTAATAAGGATACAGTAGGAAATTCATTTGGTCTCCTTATTTTTTTAACTTAGTCAACGCGGTCATTTAAAATGGGACGGAGGGAGTACAAATTACTAATTCATAAGGGAACTATCGTTTATATCGGTGAAGGTAAGATTTGTCGCAGAAATTGGTATATTCACTTAGGAGCACCCATGTTTATTGACTAGCACAATTGAAAATTCTAGCGCAACCTAATAGATTTGTTCTAAATAAATTTGTCATACACATAGATTAGGGGTGGTAAACAAGCTAACGCTAGAAGTATGTATATAAAACCCTGTAGGTTTCTTTGTAGATATGCCAGATGGATCTTGCAATGGTGTGCACAACCTAGTAGATTTGTTCTAAATAAATTTATCATACAAAGAGATTACTGGTGTGGTAGATAAGCTAAAGCTAGAGGTATGTATCTAAAACCATGGAGGTTTCTTTGTAGACCTACCAGTGCAGGTGGGTCGGGTTTCAAAAATGCTAGTAAGATGGATCTTGCAATGGTTGTAAAGTTACATGAATATGTTAGAATAACTTGGTGTGCTGAAATTTTAAAAAGAAAATATTTTAAAAAGCATTCTATTTTCATAGCTAAACAAAGTGTATGGATGTGGAAATGTCTAGTGTAGGGTATTGCTTTGATTCATAAATATTATTGTTCGGAAACTGGGGGATGGCTTATCTATCAATATTTGGTCAGACAAATGGATACCAGACCTAACTGATCATGTTAAACAACTTGGCTATTCTAGAACCAAATCTTCAATACTGGTTGCAGACAAGTGGAATTATGCTACTGTTATTGATACCTTTCCTCTTTCTTTTGTTTAACAAATCATGAAAGTTAGATTACCTTTTTCTTTTGATAATCACTTGGTAAAGGACATACTTAGATGGTTGTTCACTGCAACTGATATTTTTACCGTTAGAAGTCTTTATGAGAAATTGAATTATGTCCATCTAGTTGACATAGAGACATCTAATTTTTGGAAAAAAATCTGGAAATTATAGGTCTCTCAGAGAGCCAAACTTCTTGTGGAAATGTTGAACAATATTTTTCCTATTAGAGAAAAACTAGGATGTTTTGTTCATTTTATTCCTAAAACCCGTGTTTTCTGTGAACTTAAGCATGAATCTATTAGACGCTTAATTTTTGCATGTAGTTTTGCTAAATCTGTTTGCATGCTCCCTCCTCTGGCTGGTAGTAACTAATTAACTTTATATATTGATACTCTTTTCCTAGATTACTATGACTTTTGGATTGAAACTGCAAAATATGCAATATGAATTAAAATAGATGCCACTAAGTGATGTTTCATCTGAAAAATCTTTCAAGATAAATAAAACACTAGTTCGCAAGTTTCTCTAGCTACTCAGAGACACCTTTGTTTCTGCGATTCGGGTTCTTCAAATATAAATAATAATGCAATAGCTAATAGTTGCAACAAAATTACTAAATCTGACTGGAAAGCCCTTAATAAATGCCAACTAAAACTCATTTTGATGTTTATTAGTTCATATCTATAACTATGTAGGAAACAGTAGTGGAGATAGGTCAGGATTCTTCAAGGCCACCGATGCAGAAGAATATGAAGTTATAGCTCTAACTACAACTACAAAATGAGCAAAAGATAAGAAGGTGAAGGATTTTTGATAGAAGGAGACTGTAAGAGGGTCATATAATTTGTTCAAGGCAAGAAAGGTCTTTTACAGTGGAAAAATCAGAGAATCTTATTGGAAATAATACATATATGAGCTCATTTTCAAGTTTTTTTGGGTTTCAAGTTTAATTTTAGAAATTCAAATCAACTTGCAGACAACCTGCAAAGGAAGCAAGATCTTCTTCTCTCCATGTAAACTGGGAAGAAGAAATTCCTAACTTTCTCAGTTCATTCACAGGATAAGATTAATGTTGTTTCTAAATTTCAATTGTCAAGAAGTGTAATTGTAGATCATGCCTGGATTTTGTCGAGTCTTTTAACAGTTTTATCAAGTCTTAGAGTTATATACTCTACTTTAGCCCCTATTTTATCGAGTCACAAATTAGTCCCGTTTGTTTTATTTCATGTTTTTTCAAGTCATGTTTTATTGCAAGTGAACTTGTTGTATGATACTCATATAGGGACAGACTGTGTTTGAATAGGAGCTACCAACAATGGCTAACTGTTTTGCCTAATTTATAACATCCATTCAAAAAAAAAAAAAAAAAAAATTATTGTATGTAATAATATGAAATACCAATTCTATCTTTACCCTAGATTTCTAACAGAGCCTCGTCCTTCTTCTCAGGATCAAATAGTATAAATTTACACTCTAATATTTCCCCGTTGCGTTTGACATATATGTTTGAATTATGGACTCCATATTATGTCTTTCGCTCCCATAATTTCTATTTGATCGTGTGTGTTAAGGAGAGAGTTGTTAGCGACATTTCTCTGGTTTGGCGCACGGAATCTTTGTTGTGCTCACACATTTTAGGGAATAAATCGATATTTCCAGCTCCTATTGTTAGTACCGGTACTAATGTCCAGTACTGTTGATCGAGAAGAAATATAAAAATAAACACAAATCAGTAATTTAGAAAGATGGAGGATCCACTCACACTCATCATATTTTATAAAACTCAAAGACATCGGATTTTAAGCTAATATTTTGAGGATAAGTTCTTCTTAAAAACTTTACATTCCTATAAAAAATGAGATCAATTCAAGATACCAAACCTCATCATCTACCAAATTCAATTTCAACGGTTGCAAATTCGTTGGTTTTTCAATGGATGATTTCAAAGTAGTAAATGGTGGTGTTATATGTCTCGAAATATCCTCATTTGTGGTAGAAATGTAAGGTTTTATATGAGGAACATATCCCCAAAACATTAGCTTCAAACCCTATGTCGTTTGGGTTTTATAAAAAATGTGCGTCGAAAGTATGAGATCAAGGGTGTGAGTGGCTCATTCCTTTTTTTTTTTTTTAGGAACTTAAATAATTAGCCTTCTTTTTGGTGGGCTTTGAAAATTACCCTTATAAGGGCTAAAAATTAAGTCCTCGGGAAAACATATTTTTTATAATTTCTGATTTAACAATCACCCTGTCCCTTACTTAAGCAGTCGTGCTACAGGGACACCGTTTTTTTACACCATCTTCTTACACCCCTATGTGGCATTAACATCCACCATAGATTCCCACCCACCCAACCAACCCCATCCAAGATATGCAGGCCCCCTGCTATAAGAATAAGCCAACCATAACATGCCACGTTATGGTGTAAAAATCCGGTGTAGGATATCCGGTGTTTTTTTAAGTGTTTTCGCTTTCTAACTCGAGAAAAACATCTGAGAAAGAGAAACACAATACTCATTTTCTGCTTCTTCTTTTCTTCACGAGTTTGATGGTGGTGGTGGTGGTGCCGACCTGATGATGACGGTGGTGGTGAAGATGAAGATCAATATGAATCTGTGGAAGGTGGTGGTGGTGGTGGGAGAGGATATTAAATCTTTGTTAAAATAATTGATGGTAGCGGCGGAGGTGTTAGTGAAGATGAAGATCGATCTGAATCTGATGATAAAGGTGGTGGAGAAGGTGTTAGTAAAGATGACGACGATATGAATCTGATGATGATGGTCGTGACAGTGGTGGTAGAGGAGGAAGATACCAAATCTATGTAACTTTAGTTGGGATGATGGTGTGGTGGCAGATATCCCCATTGAAGCTGTTGTCTGAGTTAAATCTTGTACTCAAATTACCATCACTAAAGTTTTCCATATTCGAGGTTCAATGAATTTGAAGGTACAGTTCCTAAACAACTCTTTGATAAAGATTTAGATGTTCTTTTGTCAATTAATTTCGATTTTACTTGATAACCTAGGTAATTCACCTATTTTTGTACTGGTTTTAGCTACCAACAATAATTTCCATGGTAAAGTGTCCTTCTAAGCAACATGACTAGATTATATTAATTAATTTAGGTCTTGTTTACTCGAAGAGATTGGGATGTTGGTGAATTTGATAATTTTCGATGTGAGTTATAATAAATTTCATGGGTCTATTACTGAACATTATTGGAGAAATGAAAGAGTTTGGGACAATTGAATGTAGCTCATAATATGCTTACAGAAGAAATTCCTAATAGTGTATGTTAGCTACCAAATTTGCGGAATTTACCGTACTGGCGCACAATGGTTCAAATCAATAGTCAATGGTAACCACTGCTGCCAGTGAATATGTATGTTTATTTGAATTGCGAGGTTAATCATAGATGACTACTGCATCTACGGCTCCTGCTGCCTGATTGTGTACTTGGATTATACAGATTTGGATTTTTGGAACGTTAAGAAATGCGTAACTAATCTGCTCTGGAAGTATCTTAGGATTTAGCATGCTTGTGTTATTTGCTTACCTGAATGTGTTTTGCTAGCAAAAAAAAAGTTAGATGTCTACTGTATAGGATACTGCATAGGAAAAGAACAATGGCATTTCTAGTTCGGGTCAATAGATTATTGCATTCTATCATGTTATACGTGGAAATGAAATTGCTAGTTTAGCATTTTCCTGGTAAAGTCAAGTTCGCACGCTGAACTCGAGAGACATATATTGATCAGAGTGGGGTTTCAGCTTGCTGGCTAAAGAGCCTATGGATAATTTTTTTGCCCGTCACAGTTGGTATCAAAGAAAGTTCCGACACTCTAGGGCTTGTGTGTTAAGGACTCATCAGTGTGTACTTTGTAATGCGACTAAGGATATCACACTGTTGACTTGGAAAGCTGAGGGGACATGTTGGACGAAATTGCCAACTACCATAAGCGAACTGTTATGCTTGTCAGTCTGCATATAACTTTTATATGTGGATGAGTATTGTGAGTTTTGTCAAACTTAGGCACCGTACTGCGGAACCCTTTCATACTGGGTTAGTGGTTGGCAAAAGACTGCCAGTCTGAGGTAGCCGCTACCTTTTTTTTTGGTGTCATCTGAGGTTGGTCCATACAGTACAAAGGAAATTAATTGACTTAACAATTGTGAACTGTGTCGGGATTGCCTTAGTGTATTGTATGAACGTGCACTTAGGAATTTCTGAGTTTCCTTTGGGAATACTGACTTCATGGTATGGGACGTGCATTTCGGTGGACGTGAAACTACTCCCACTAGCTTTAATATTTCTTGGTGTGTACGCTATAAAATGTCCATTTGAGTATCTCGAATTGGCTTCTGATAACCTTGCGGACCCCTGAGTTTTATGGTATGTGATGTTGCACTCAGAGGACACCAACTTGTGGCCATCGAGAATTCTGATCATATGGTATGGGACATGTCCCCAGAAGACTCCTTTAATTTGGTTTTGAAATATTGGGATGCAATTCTTTTAAAGGGGTGAGAGTATGACACCCTGTTTCATTTTAAAAATGACTGGTCATCGAAGTCTGAAGACCAATGATTGTCATAATTGTCGTGCCTTTTAGAACCCTATGATGCACCATTTATTCCATTGATGCGTTGGTTCGCTTAGTAACCTACGCCATAAAGTTTCATTTGAGATCATGGTGCGTGTTTAGCCCGGGAGCTGTGAAGCATCTTCATACTGGCCCTTGCAATAGGCATCATCATGCCTATACCTTACAATGATGCATATCATTTTCCCAATGACCCCTGAGAACAAGATCGCGCCTATACGACACCATGCCAATGTAGCTTCACCTTTTAGAATGGCATTAATATGCCTGAGCTGCGACTAGGCGTTGCCATGCCTATGCACGATTAGCATTGCCACGTGAATAAAGCTTGATGATGCGCAAGCATCATTCCATTGTTCTTGAGTTAAGGCTTACCATAGCTTGTGCAAAACTGGCTTAGATGACTGGCCAATTTGGGAACGGTCGGATATGAACGACCAAATTGTGCATTTGTCAACAATGATCGGTCAATTTTCATTTTTCACCACTAAATAAAAAGTGGGCGACCATGGGTGGACATATTCATGTCTCAATTATTATATACTACAACTGCATGTTTTCCATATACAAGGAGGGGGTAATAGCGAAAGACTAAAGCTTTATTTCCAAAGCCTGGCCTGGCATAGCGTAATGCGATATTGATCCATGTTGGCCTATATAATTCAACATTCCCCTCCGTGTTGCTTGAGCTATTGCAATACCTACTGGGTTGGCTTGATATGAACTTTAAGTTGCGTACTTGGTCGGGAAGTGTCGCACATGCATGCCAATCAATTTAAAGTTGGCTTAGAACCCTTTTCCAAAGGAAATAGTCTAAGGATTCTCTTGTGCAATGGCCTATGGTCTATGCATGAGCATGTACACACCATTGCACATTTTTGGTAAAGGCCATTTGGCCTGTGCTAGAACGTTTAGCTTGGCCTTCGGCCTAGCTAGCTACATGAGTTGGAGTTTCGTTGGCTATGCTAGCATTCTATGCTTAGCATGTACGTTTGAAAGAGTAAGCTTATTTTACTAGTTTACATCGAGACATCTTATAATGTAAAAATACGCGGTGTTGATCTCTTCCCGAGTTTACTTTGGGAATACTGAATGCATGGTATGGGACGTGCATTCGGTGGACCTGAAACCACTTCCAATAGCTTTCAAGATTTATTGGGTGTATAGTATGGGAAGTCCACTCGATGATCTCTAATTGTCTTTTGGTAACCTTGTGGAACCCTGAGTGTTATGGTATGAGATGTTGCACTCAGAGCATATAAACTTGTAGCATTTGAGAATTCTGAGCATTTGGTATGGGACATGTGTTTAGAAGACTCTTTTTAGTTTGGTTTGATGCTCATGGATGCACTTTAATAGTTATCCCCAGTGTTTGACGTGTACATTTAGGGAATCCATGAGCGTCGTTTATGATTCCTGGTGCGTTCTATAGACAATTCTTTCAGTTTCATCCAAAATATTGAATGAATTTCATTTGGTCGTTCATGGATGGCCGAAATGAACAACTTCACGATATGCATATCATCTTCCGCATCCCATGGTGTTATTGTTGTTGAAAAGCGAGGGTACCGAGATATACACCACAACTTTTCGTTTGGTTCGTGAGTCTATGGTAAGATATGGACGATCTCAAAAATCAATATCCAAATCTGTGAAACCTGATTTGGATCACCAGTGATCAATTCATACAAAGACAAGTCTCTGTAAATCTTTATTCAAGATTTGGAATTAACTGCAGGTTTAATAACGTACAACTTGTGTTGCTTCAATTATATAATCAGAGATATAATGCGAAAAGTAACGCACACAAGACACCAGAAGTTTTATTAACGAGGAAACTACAATCCAACAGAAAAACTCCGGGACCTCGTCCAGATTGAACACCACACAGTATTAACTGTTTACAAACACTAACCTATTATCAGACTTCGGATTGAGATGTAAAAGAGAGCGTTTCCACCCTCCAAGAGAATCATCTACCGTCGCACTCCCTACGTCTCTTGGATCCCGCAAAACCCTACGCACTTGATTCCCCTAGCTGATGTCCGTTACAGGCCTAGGAGTTGCTTTAACCGTTGTTAAGGGCTTTTTGTACTCAAACCGTCTTTCGACAGAAATACGTAAAGAACCATCCACAAGGTCAGGTATAATCAAGGTTTTGGAAAACTTGTTTTGTGCTTTGAGGAACCGTCCACAAGGTCAGGTATCAAAAACGCACAATCAGGATTTACACGTTACCGTGACCTAATTGTATTCTTACAAGAACAACTAGAGAACCTAGCGCTATCTTGCATAATCTCTAATCTATATGTCTACCAACAAAAGGTGATATACAAAATAGATTGTATCTATCAATCTAGGGTTTACAATCTATAATCCTTGAATGGCCTTATTGCAGAAGAGAAGGACCGTAGAATAGACAAGGAATATAATGGTTTACCTGGATACAAGTTCCGACTATCTAGAGAAAAAGATAGTTAAACTTGGCTTTACAATCCCCAAGTAAAGTCTTTTGTAATTTTCACCTTGTTCGTGAAGAACATCAATAGCATAGAACAACCTTATGTAGCACACGCACCAGCAGGGATGGTTTGTTAAGCTACATGTATGCTTATTTATAGTGAATGGTTGCTTAAGGATAAAGCTAAGATTCCTTGTGCAACAAGTTAACTAGTGACCGTGTAAACACGCCTGTTACTTAACTTGCACACAATGAACCTAAACGCCTTTCAATTGTAGATACCAAGTAGAGTTTATCTAACAAGGGTTTGATAGATTATAACTACCTCAAGATAAGATTTTCACATAAATAAATATATGGAAATCAAATAAGATTTCCACCAAGTAGTTCTCCAAGAGTTTGGTTTCATCACAATTGTGCAAGGATAAACCTTATCCCTTGACTAGGAGATGTTCTACAAAATTTATCTTTTAAACAAGACAATTGTAGCAAAACCCTAATCAGAACGGACCACAACTCATGTGTGAAAGTGGGTCGTCGTACATAGGAGATGGACCTCAGAAACACGACAGGAAAGCCTTAATCGTAATTTTCCGGGGACTGTTCGCGAACTTCCACACTTAAAAAGTGTTCCAGAAAGTTCTAGAAGCTTTCCTCTCCTATTTCCCGAATTCAGCTTTTAACCACGCTTTTCAGTTTCAGTAAATCACTCATAACTTCTTCGTTATACAATGAAATTAAGTGATTATTGAAGCGTTGAATTCGTATTTCCATTCAATACAACATGGAGACCTACTCAAAAGGTCAAATATTGCCCTCACTATAATCATATGGACCAAATCTCCTCGGGCTAATATACAATGATGTAATTTCACCGTCATAAGCATTGTTCCACATAGTGAGTTCATTACTTTGATATATAGAGATAAGAATAACAAGAGTTCAAGGAAAATCTAATCTTTACCAACCTTTGTTGATGAAGTCCTCGATGATGTCTTCGTGTGTTCGTCAATCTTCATCTTCAAAGAGTGGAGGTCGACCTTAAACTTAACTACCTCTATCCTAGTCCGAAGTAGACCTTTAGTAGGCTAAATCAAGAATTGTGTTTTGAAACCTAAAACTGACAACTAGCTTGACATACCAACGCTAGTGGGTTTGACCGAACAATGTCCTAACAGTTGCCATTCTTGAAACAAGAAATGAGAAGAAGAAAAACGAATTGAAAGGCGGGATAAGTGGAAAACAATGAAAAATTGATAGTTTAAATAAGTCTTCTTATATAGACGATGAAGGACAACGACTTTTTTTTTATAGTAAAGAACAAATAATCAATTGGTATAGACGTATTGTACCCACCGATTATATGATAGGGACTAAAGAAAATACCTAAAATTAGTTGGAGCATAAACAATTACATAAAAATTGATTAAATACATATTAAGTAACTTTTTTTTTTTTTTTTTTTTTTTTTTTTTTAAACCAACAATTTTATTAATAGAAATAAAAGAGTTATACAGATGGCCTCAGGCCCAATCTAAAGTAAAGCTAAAGAAATAGGCATACAAGCCCAACAACAGTAAACACAAAGCAAAACAAAAAACCAGACAGAACTAAAAAGAAAAGAGAAGGAAACTCCATCAGGGAAATCTATAGTAGATAGTATCAGGAAGCTCCATCTTCTTCAAATGTGCAGGTCTGGAATGATACCACTTTGTTTGCCCTTTTTGCAAATCTACAGCATCCTTAGCAAAAGCATCAGCTGCAAAGTTGACTTCCCTGTAAACATGCCTCATATGAATGGAATGAAGCTGTGTGCATATTTTCCTCCATCTAGCTATAAAGTTCCATGGGATTTTCTGACTTTTGAAAGCCATCACCACAGCCTTAGAATCTGTTTGAAGTATAATCCTGTAATGGTGTTCATTATATGCCCATTCAAGAGCTCTAATGACAGCCATGACTTCAGCCATGAAGTTTGTAGTAATTCCCATACCACCTTCTTCAGCAAAGACAAAATCTCCATAGTGATTTCTAGCTAAGAATCCATAACCAGCTAAACCAGGGTTACCTTTTGATGCACCATCACAGCAAAGGAGTAGAAATCCCTCATCAGGCAATTGGAAAAAGCAAGCAATAGGGTTCAAATCCTTGCTTTTTCTAGCACTGATTCCAAAACAGTCAAGAATCTGTCTATCATAATTAGTTTCCCACATGTATCCCTTAAGTCTACATTGACTCCCCTGTACTCTATGGAAGATACTTCTTTTGAGTTTATTAAGATCAGGGACTACATTATCAAAGAAAATCTGGTTCCTTAAGTGCCACAGCTCCACCATTGTAGTGAAGGATGCAATGTACCATATTTCTTGAATGATAGGGCTTTTCCTTCTACAACTAATAATCAGATCCTCAAAACAAGAAGGAATAGTAAAAGAGAAGATACCTGCAATCCACATCCAGATTTGCTTACTGAAAGAACAGTTCCAGAGAATATGATCAAGAATATCTTCATCCTTATGGCAAATGTAGCATCTGGAAGCAAAATGGAATCCTCTCTTCTTCAGATTATCCTCAGTAGCACATACTTTCCTTACTAATTTCCAAACATTAGCAGCTGTTGAAGGATGTACAGAACTTTTCCAAATTTTGTTGTATGTTTTGATTATAGGATAACTAGTTCTGACAGTATTCATAGCTGACTGAACAGTAAAGATGCCTTGTTGATTTTCACACCATATTAAGGTATCAACACCACCATGTAAAACTGGTAAACATGATATAGGAAAGAACTGAAGAAGGAAATCAGGAATCTGCCACTTTCCATGTATAATTAACTCACTGACCTTCATTGCAGGAAATTTTTTGATCAAAGTATGATTTGGGAATAAGTCAGCTAAGGGTTTAGCCAACACCCAACTATCATACCAAACAGAAATTTTTTCCCCTGAACCAACAATCCATCTAGTATTGTGTTTAAACTCCTGAATTACCATCTTAATTCCAGGCCAAATAGATGATTATTTATGGTATTTGATCCATTGACCATTCTTATCTTTGAATTTAGCCAAGAAGAAAAGAGCCCATTCTTCAGTAGAGTTGTGCATCCTCCATAATAATTTTAGAAGAAGAGCTTTATTTATGTCCTCAAATCTCTTGATACCTAATCCACCTTCTTCTTTTGGTGAGCAAATCTTTTCCCAGGCCAATGTGATCAATTTTCTCTCATCAGATTTCCCTGTCCAGAGAAAATTTCTGACAATTCTTTCACAAGCATCCATCACCTTTACAGGCCATTTGTATATGGACATGTTATATAAAGGGATACTACAGAGAACAGAAAGTACCAGAGTCAATCTTGCATGGAAGGAAAGAAGTCTACCAATCCACATAGCTAACCTTTTTTGAAGCATTTCTACAAAACTCCATAAGTGTTCAGCTTTAATTGCACCCTGCACCAGCATAACACCTAAATACTTGTCAGGAAATTTAGAAATCCCCATCTGCATTATGTCTGAAATCAGTAATTTCCTTGCATCAGAAGTACCATCCACAAAACATTTGCTTTTAGCAATATTGATAACTTGACCTGATGCAGCTTGATACATAAGCAATAAGTTTTTCAGATTTTCTAAACTCTTTTTTCCACCATTACAGAATATAAAAATGTCATCTGCAAATAAAAGATGAGAAGGGTGTATGCCATGCCTGAACACCATTGGTTGTAGGGCTGTCAATCTTTGATATCCTATAGGATATTGGCAAATCCGATACCGATAGTGTTAGTGCTATCGGATATCCGATATCCGATAATATCCTATAGGATATCGAAAATCAGATATCGTTACCGATAGCGTTAAGCTATCGGATATCGGATATTATCCGATTTCTTAAGAAAACCTCCTCCTAATCAATTTCTCTAACATATTACATATCAACAAAAAGGAACAAAATTAGCTCTGCCCCCACCAAACCTCCTCCTAATCAATTGAATAAAACACCAATACTAAGATCTACAAAATGAGATCAATTTTTCATTTTCTATACAGAAGTTTCAGATTCCAGATTAAGATTAGATCAAACAAAACCGAAAAAACTCATACAAATATAATTCTGGTTCCATAGCTCAAACTGTATCTCAGAAAGAACCAAGTCAAATTGGTTCGAAAGAAAAGAAAGAAATATGCATTTTACTGCGAAACAATCAATGAAACCTGCGAAATAATAAAATCTGAACTCCCCACTTTCTCAAAAATTTTAGTTTCCCGATTTCTCCCGCAACATAATAAAATCCCTAAATCCCAAATTTCATCATCTTCGATGCATAAGCCCTAGGCTTTCAGATCATTCTAATGGTTAGTTTTTTTTTTTTTCTTCTCAAGATTCACATTTACATTACCTGGTAAGAACGAATCTCTAATTATTTTGCTTCAATTTTGTTCAGATTCCACTTCGTCGACGGTTTCGACACCGGATACTAATTCGACAATCAAAACTACTACACCAAGGATATTCTCATCATCATCAACACCGTCGTCTCCGAAATCACCATCCAGATTCACACTCTTCAAATCGAGTTTGAGATTGACCAAGAACAGCTGCGGAGTTTGTTTGCAGAGTATGAAATCAGGAGCAGGAACAGCAATAATTCATGGTGGTAGTCGTAGACTGGCAGTGGAGGTCGAGGCAGAGCTGAGAAGAAGAAGAAATCGCTAAAAGATAAGATGAGATCTGAAAGAAAACGATAGAGTGAGGGTAATATACCTAGACATCAACGGTGTAGATGTTAAAAGATAAGATCTGAACGTCTTGTATTTAGGCAGTTATATAAAATTACAAATACATCCCTATTCCCTAACGGATATCGGATATCCGATATCCGATAGGGCCTAATCCGATTCCGATATGTTAAGAAGGAATAAATATCCGATATCCGATATCCGATATCCGATATCCGATATATCGGATAATATCCTATAGGATCTCGGATAAATTCAAACGGATATCGGATATCGGATTATTATTGACAGCCCTAATTGGTTGAATTTTCCTGTCAGCAATTTTATTGGATATCTGTCTACTTAGAATATCTTCAGCAATGACAAATAAAATTGGAGAGAGAGGGTCACCTTGTTTCAAACCTCTACCCACACCAAAAAATCCCACTGGACCTCCATTGACCATAACAGATATTTTAGTAGTATTGAGAAGAATGGAAATCCAATTTCTAAAGCAATCAGAGAAACCAAAAGCTTTTAAAGCAGCATTCAAAAACTTCCAGCTCAAAGTATCATAAGCTTGTGAAATATCAAGCTTCAAACCCACATTTCCTCCCCTTCTATTGACAGCCATTTCATTTACAAGTTCAGAAGCAAGAATTATCTGATCATGAATACACCTGCCCTTAATAAAAGTACATTGCTGTGGAGATATAATCTTATGCAGTAGACTCCCTAATCTCATGGTGATGATCTTTGTAATAATTTTGAAACAAAAGTTACTAAGGCCAATAGGCCTGAAATTTAGTTACATATTAAGTAACTAAATATTTATAGTTAATCGGTGTATATGAATTCCCTCATATGCCGATTATGAGAAAGAAATCCACATAAGAATTGCGGATTTCATATGCTATAATCAGGTCTTACAGACATGTACCGATTCTGGAAATTTGATTTTCTCTTCTGACATAATCGGTATTTATGGATGTAAATAATCACCGATTACGGGGAAAAGAATATGAACTTCAAATCTTTACATTCATATCGTTATAAAACTAGGATTTCATTCATTGATAAACTTAGTTAAACTTAAAATTCGACAGCAACAAGACTTAAAAAGTTTAATTGTTAAACAACGATAATTTAATTAAACTTCATTTTGCTTTTTATTGGTTTCCAACTTCCTTTTTCATTGTACCCTTTTCATTAACCTATTATATATATCACAATTCACCAGAAAGAACAATTATTAGCAAATTATGACTCTAGACTAAAAATAGTTGAAATATATTGAAAAGACGAGGGCACCGAACACCACCAAATCTTTTTCGCTCAATCTATACAAGACTTAAACTTGTGCAAACTTTAGAGAATATAAAATTTGTCTTATCAAAAGTTCTCTTTGAATTGATCGATTCACACAAGGCAATCGATACAAGACAACAAAAGGATTGTTAACATACACAGTGTCAGTGATTATACTTTATAATAAATATAACAATTATAACTCACTAGTAGAATCTGGGTCTTTTGCAACGCGACATATCTTGTAAAAAGTCACGCAAGCTATAACAACCACGTAAAAAATTGCCTTTCGTGTGACCGTTCTTAACAAAAAACCACGCACGCCTTTATCGCGTGACAAAGAATGTCACCTACCAAATAAAAGGTCACGTGCTTCTTCTGGTCGTTATTGCTCGTGTCAGTTGACCAAATCAACGATCCCATTCTAACGTGTTTGTTTATGAGCTGGCAAAACAGCCACGCCAACTTTGTCACGCCATGGTATGGTTAAAGTCGCGCATAAACATCCACTCGAGGTCGTTAGGATTTAACGTGGCTTTTGATAGATATACAACCACGTGAGATATCTTACTTTGGATGCGTGACAAGAATAATTGACTTTTGTGGACCGGGTATGTTTCCCCAGTCCATAGGCTCTTTTACAAGATAGCCCATGCAACAGAGAGAAGTCCTACACGCGGACTTATGAAGGGCTGAACCAGTCTCAAGCCCATTGTTAGGCCCCCCACTCCATAAGCTCATTTAATCTCACACCTTAATGATGGGCTTAAGTTAAGGATACATCCCATGATAGAATTTTCTCAAGCCTAGTGACTAAATAGCACGTAATGGCGTATTGGTTAATGATGGTTTTTAGTGTATGATTCCAGGGTAAGCCTTACTTAATAATAACATCCCAATGCCTCTGTTCAACCCTAACAGCATGTAACCAAAAAAAAAAAAAAACCCTAACAACAATGGATAATTTGCATGAAAGCTTAACTACGAAGATTTTAGGCCGTCTTCCTACAACAGAGAGTGTTTTTCACAGCAAATGCGTATGCAAAGAATGGAAGACAATCCTTGTAGGGAAAAAAACTGGTCTACTTTTCTCTGTCACGTTACAGTACTATAAGGGAGATAATGATATACAACTCTTTTACAGAGAACGAGTACGAGATGAAGACTACTCCACAATAGCGGTACACGAAAATCACCCGGTTATTGGAACTATGAAATTTACTTTACAACCAATAGTTGGATCCTGCAACGGTCTTGTGTGTTTCTATGTTTTTCACGACTGCATACAAGATCCTATACTACTTATGAATCCAACAAAAAGTGAGTACCTCCTCCTTCCAGAAAGAGAGTCGCGACCACTTATAAGGCCGTTAATTGCTGGCAAAGAGATAATAGGAGGTTTCGGCTATTGTGAACGTACTGGTGATTACAAAGTAATTAGAATTGATGACAATTTTGAGGGCTCTGTGGAGATATTCACTCTAGGCGACAGTAGGGGATGGAGGCTGTGATGAGCCTCTCTGCATTTACTGTCATCCCAACAACTTCGGAAGTACTCTCTGCATTTACTGTCAACATAATGACTTTTCCAACAACATCCTCAGGATTGATTTTTGGATCATTTGCAAGAAGAATAAACATCCTGAGGTCACTTGGGAACGCGAGTTGAGCATTTTCTTGAAAGAGCCAGAAAATACATGGTCGTCATTTAGGCCATTAACATTTGGAAGTAATAAGAACATCATAATGTGGAACCGCCGAAATTTATCTTGTTACAATACATCCACTGGAACCTTGAAGGAAATCTGGGGGCCTTGCCCTTCCCAAACATGCATTGGAATTGTCCCTCACATGATGAGCCATGTCTCGTTGAAGGATTTTGGAGAACAATCTGGGGGGCTCAACAATATAAGTTATTTGAAGGGTTAATGCTGCTAATTAGGGAAATTATTCAAAAACAATATCATTTATTTATTTTTTTCCGTCCCTTATGCTATTATTTTCTTTCAGTGTTATAAAATGATACTAACAAAGTGATATAATAGCAGGGCTCTAAATCCTGCTGAAGCTACATATATTAAAGTTCATAGTTTCTTCTTTACAAAGAAGAGACGAGACTGCATATACAAAAGAACAGACTCAAAACTACAATTAGTTGTCTTCTTTACATAAGTGTTACTAGTTCTCCGCAGAGTATACCCAAAATACTTAAACCATTCACTAACGCCGAACACATATATACCCAAAAAGTTTCCCGCATATGATGACAGTGTGTATGTACCCCAGAAAAAAAAAACCAAAGGGATATCTATAGATCGGTATCATACTCATCATCGGATGTATAAGGTAATTCCATGCGCCGCCATACTTTATATTCGCCGTCGTAGTTCTTACCCAGGCCGATTGGAGTTAGGTTACTCGGGAAGGCAACTCGACCACCATTGGCGCTTAGGCCATCTTTAACGCTAATCAGTACTTCCTGCGACAAGCGCATCAACATTGGCTGTAACCCTCTTTTTGGGGGTCGGGTCTGGAGAAAACCAAACTGTCTTAGGACAAGGGCTGGGACATAGTAAGTTAGTTTCTTGAGAGATGGAAGCACAACATAGGAGGTTTCATCCTTAGTAGACCAGATCAGGGGATCGAAATTGCAGTGTGGAATTCTCCAAACGATGAGCTTTGCACGAACTGATCCACTTTTCCATTCCCCGGCTTCTATGGCAGCCAAAATGTTTCCAATTGCCCATCTCCTGACGTCTCTGACAGATATAACATCATCCACGCCGTACCTATGCATGTAACGTTCATAAAAATTTAAAAGAGGACCAGGTTGCATGGGCTCGTCGAATTCCAGAAAATTCATGTGCTCCAGTGCCCATACCTGCAATAAATATTTAAGTTGTAGCGGAAATAATACGACAACATTTGAGAATAAAACAGGGTAATAATACACTAAAACGTACCGCAAATAACGTTGGACAACTGAGATAACCCCTGCTTTCAAATTTATCCAGGGACACAAGCAGTTGTCCTAAAACAAGTGGTACAATGGACAGACCATTGAGAGCTTGAATCAATATGGGCACAACTGCCATGAACACATTCCACAACCATTGCTGAAGAGGAATTGGCCGGTAAAAGCCAACACAAAAGCTCTACCCCTAACAATGGGATTATGGTGATCACGTAAGTCCTCACAAATCCAACGCACATTTAATTCCGAGTCATTTATCAGATCCATGGCTTCATCTTCAGATTGTTTTTACCTGGAAAAACAATGCACCGTCTCTGGGTACTTTCGTAGTGCTCGGAGATCAAAGTCGAACAAGACAAGCCTAAACCAAGGATGGCCGTTCCCGTCTTGCTTCGGTCACAGAGAGGATAGAGGTTGGTCTAGGGAGGGAAACAACGAAGAAACTTGAGATCAGGTTGAGGATGTGTTTTGGGTGTAAGAGTTCAAGATCTCCGTCGTGAAGTTGACTGGAAATCTCCAAGGCTAGAAACGTGTTTTGATTCTCAGGTGTTTTCTCTGAGGCTCTGGTTGTTTCTGTTTGTGTGTTATAGGTGTACTGAACGTCCCTTCCTTGGAAGATAGGGGAAGCCTCTATTTATAGGTTGAACTCACCCTGATCTCTTCGACAGAGAAGGTGGAAGTCGTGGAAGAGTGCAGGAGTGGAGGACATGCGTTGGTTTCCGTAACTGCCTGAGTCGTGTGGAACATGCCCACTCGTGCCATCTTCTCATAACTGTCCACTATCTCCATCAGTTTCTTTCAACTGCCGTAGACCGCCAGACCAATACCCCTAAAGTTATCCCCCCGTGTGATG
>JAJJMA010057758.1:3258-15437 GCA_023529015.1 Papaver nudicaule
TCACCAACACTTGGAGATATACGGCCATCCCTTGGCCAAGCTTGGATGCCCACACTATTCCTTGGCCTATAGCCCTGCGCTTAACCTCGCCACATCTCCTTGGCCTATAGCCCTGCGCTTAACCCCGCCACATCTCCTTGGCCTATAGCCCTGCGCTTAACCCCGGCCATTACCTTGGCCTATAGCCCTGCGCTTAACCCCGCCACATCTCCTTGGCCTATAGCCCTGCGCTTAACCCCGACCATTACCTTGGCCTATAGCCCTGCGCTTAACCCGGCCATTACCTTGGCCTATTCCTTGCGCCTAACCCTAGCCACATCTTGGTCTACAGCCTTGAGCTTAACCCCGGCCATTACCTTGGCCTATAGCCCTGCGCTTAACCCGGCCATTACCTTGGCCTATAGCCTTGCGCTTATCCCCACGGCCACACCTTGGCCTGATTCTTGTCCTCACGGCCCCGCCTAAGCCTAATCTTTATCCACGATAATTCCTTATCCTTGTGCCCACGCCACCTCCTTGGCTTGATTATGGGTACCCACGCTATTGCTTTGGCCTAAGGTTGGAGCTCCACGGCTATGCCATGGCCAAATCTTGGAGGCCCAAAGCCATGCCGCGGCCAAACCTTGGAGGCCTTACGGGTTTCCTTGGCTTATACTCATGGAGGGCCATGCCTTCTTCTCTCTCACGGGCTCTAGTTGCCCCCTTGGGGCTAGAATATATTCCTCTCTAGCCTCCCCTCTATTTATGGGTCCCACTGATCCAAATCCTAGAGGATTATGGATTCTATTTAGTCCATAATACTCTAGTTTCCTAATCGAGCTCGGAAATCTGACAGCTCACGTATTTCCTCATGGCGTGATTTTTACAGCCCAATCCGTGAGGAATTAGGAGGCGCTTCCTTCACGAAATATTTTCCTCTGTGAGTTCTCTACAACATACTAAAAATTCGGAATTTTATCTAATATAGGCTGGCCTGGGCGATTTTATTAATGGATAACATGCAAACTGTCCAGAAATCCGAAAATAACATAAATGTTATGGCTTATTCTTTGCGCCTTATGCCTAACTTCTCAATAAGATTATTATACCATGCAACATGGCTTATTGTAATTATTGTGGCCTATCTTTAGGTCTTGTATTGGCAATGCTTATGCATTCTTGATGATGGCTACGCCGTGATAGCATCATTCGTCTGTTTTTTCCTGATTATGGACTTGCTTCCATAAATCAGTGCTATAATTCTTAATCATGGCTCATGGCTCATGGCTATGACTTATATTATTTTAGACATTCATATGTCTTCATTACTCAGAGAATTGGTGCATTACATGCCACAAGCCAATTTCTCATATTTATGGCAAACCGAAAGTCGTATTTACTTGACTATTGCCATAGAGAGTTGCTGAAATCCTCTCAGTCTAATTGGCGATTGCATTGCTCAATCCTTAGACTTATCTTATCTTATCAAGTCTAAATGGCGGTTGCTAGCTCAACCCTTATACTTATCTTATTGGTTTAAATGGCGATTGCCCGGCTCAATCCTTAGACCAAATCTTAAGGAGATATACAAGCTTATCGCTTAATCTCTATCTTTACGCAAAGTCCTGAGTTTACCAGTGATTGGTACGACTTGCACCTAGTCATCTTTGACTTAACAAATCTTTAACAAATCTTACGAGAATCAAGTAAGTTACATAGGGGGATATTCTTTAGGGTTTTGGTTTGGCGGTCTACGGCACGTGTGATTGCAACGACTCAATCACTTAACGAGAAAGAAAGCTAAGTCATGTGAACGTTGCTGAAAAGAGGGGATGAGAAAGTGGGCGGTTTATTCTTCCCTAATATTAGGCGCAAGACTTGCCCCACTTACTCCACACTCCCACTCTTCCACTTCTTCCACTTCTTACGAGATCAGTTGGAATTCTATTGCTATAAATAGGTCACTCGACCAGTTTGGAAAGACATCTCAGACAAGTTCAGCAAGAACAAAGAGTTTAATTCAGTGCAAGTTCAATCAATCAATCTCATCGATAATTGATTAACTCTTCTCATTCAGCATTTAATATCTAGTGAGAACTGAATATCCAATCTTCTTTAGCAATTCAATCATCAACATCACAGAAAATCATAGCAATTCTCTGATCTCATCTTTCTCTGCTTCCCTCCCTAAACCAACCCTATATCCTCTTCTTGTAACTGAAGCAATACTCGAACGACCATTTCTTGGTTTAGGCGAGTCTTGTTCGATCTTGACCTCTCGAATTCTATTACAATCTTTTATTACATCATCACACTTCACACTTTACCCCTCGGATTCTCTTTATTGTTTTACACCTAAAACACCATGACCGACCCGAAGAACGCTATTCGACGTTTTGGAAGAGAGTCAAAGAAATTCATTTCGTATTAGATGGGAATCAAAAAAGCCACAAATGGAGAGATTTTGATGAAAAATTTGACGTCATTCGGGGAACTATGATGGATTATGTTCGAATACTAAGATTTTGCGATCTCATCGTGGACGTACTATCCAAGAGAAGTGAGTATTTGTACACATTTATGTTAGAATTATCTTGTGAACAAAATCATCTTGGTTTGTTAAAATCTAACTAACTTCTCAAACTTAGTTGTTTTAGTCATAGAGAGTTCAAACCCTTTGGGACATACGACATGATGGACAATTCAAGCATTTTTAATGTTTTATGTGGTTGAAGACATTTACTCCGAGTTTTGTTAGACAAGTAAAAGTTGAGTAAAGAGCAATTGATAGAAGAAGACCTCCGAGAGCCCCTATTTGAGAAGATCCCAGCTTCAAATGAAGAGCTATCAACTTATTGTTTTAACAATGTATTAGCAAAACAAGAGCAATCAATGTATTAACAACTTGTTACTTATGAATGAAATTATGTGTTAACTTTCAATTATACACTAACAATATTTCTCCTACAAAAATGGGTTCCAATTCTTCTCCCATAATACATAAATATTTAACAAGGTTAGAAGAGTTGAAAATCAAATATCCCTCTAGGTTTGGCTTAAGAACCCACTTACATGTCAAGCCGAACATACATATTCGGCTTAGAAGTACAACCCCAAACAAGCTGAATACTACTATGCATGTCAACCATTTTTTCTATTTCAACGTTCGGCTTATAATCAAGTATTTCGAAAGAGCCGAACCTGAGACAATAAAGGTTCGATCGGCTTAAAACTATAACCCCCTAATAAGCCGAATAATACGGCTTGTATCAACCATTTTTCAAAAGAGAAGTTCGTCTTATAATACATTTTGTCGAATTAGTCGAACCCTGAGCCACAAAGGTTCAGCTCACTCATTATAAGCCAAATACAGACACCGTTAATTTATATATTATAGGTTCGGCTTACTACGTACAAGCCAAATTGTTCTTCATTTCCTAGGTTCGATTTTGTGATTTTGAGCAGAAGTTACCCCTGTACCAGCCGCATTTGAGTTAAAATTCACACGTTTTAGATTGATGTAACTTATAGAAACGAGATTAAACATGATTTTTAATTTCTTCGTAGGTTTGTAAGATGAAGAATCACTCTTACTGTAATCATCAAAGATTTTTAGACACCCAAATCACCAAACCCTGGTTTTTATTTTTATTCTCTTCTTTTTTTTCTTCTTCTCTCAAAACAAATCAAACCCCTATAAATCTGACTTTTCTCTAATTTATCTTAATACAAATCATTAAAATTAACATTAATCATTTCCTCTAATCATTATGACTAACACTAGTGCAATAAATTAGCTCTAATCATTCAAAGGTAATTTGGCAATTAAAAGGTATTTACTGGGGGCTGCTAATAGTGATTCCAAATGATCCTATTTTGTCCCATTTGGGAGGGATTCATAATTTAGGGAGGGCCCAAATCAAAATTCAAACATATTATTTCCATTTCATGGGATTAGATTAGATACAATTAGGCACAACAGAGGGCAATAGTGCAATAAATCTATGAAAATTCACCAATCATAATGCATTGATCCTGTTTCAAAATCGAGCAAATCATCTTCATCAAGAAAAACTCATTTGTTTTTTCTGCATTCATTAATTTTTCAACTCTTTATGTTTTCAATTTAAGTTTAGCCATGTCTAACTAAGTTTTTCATATCTTCCTTTGTGTTTGCAGGTTGTTCTAACCCTTTCAAAATGGCGTTTTCCTCACATCCAGAAGTGGTACATGCATTTGCGTTCATTGTTATTCAACTGGTATTGGTTGTCAAGTTTGAGAGTTTTCTCTTATGGCTTTACAAAATTGTGATTAAGATAGATTTTCTCACCGAGTTACAGAAACGATCCAGTCAACCCCTGTTCCCCCCTTCACGTAAAATTCAAAATTCAAAATTTTGTTATAAAATTAGGAAACGTCATAAATTCTGCTGTTTTTTAGCCTATATTATCTTTTCCTATTCAATATCCTCTAATATCTTATGCCCAGAAAAATCAGGGATTTTCCAAAATTCTAGCACTTCATTTCCTATAAAACATCAATCCAAACCCTTATCTCTTCACCAAACCCTAATCCATATTCCTCATTCTGTTCTACCAAACCCTAAAAATATTATGGAGTCAGTTTCATCTTCCACTTCGAAGGGAGTCTCTCAGATGACCCATAAGTTGCAAGAAACTATGCTGGAGAATGATCAAACTATGAATGGCATGGTGGTTAATGAAGAAGAGTTAGAAGAAGGGAAATAAGAAGTTGAGGTGCAACTTATTGGAGCTATTATCATGCAAAATAGGATGTCTGACAAGGTTGTGAAGAGGCACTTGAGGATTACTTGGCCTTCATTCCTGTTGATGAAGTCTCAGTTCTGGAAATTGATCGTAATGTCATGGTCTTCACTCTAAAAAAGATGAGTGATGTCAAGAATTTTTTTGAATAGAGGCCATGGTTTATAGATGGAAACCTAGTGCTCCTACATTTATATGATCCAACTACCCATTACAAAGAACTGGATTGGGAGCACCGTGAATTCTGGATCTGGCTCAAGCTACTCTTACCAGAACACTTGAATCAAAAGGCCGCAAAGGAAATGAGAGCTGTGATGGGTGAAGTGGTTGTTGATCCACCAACTGGCATACCAGAAGCAGGAGATTGTTTTAGAGTGTGTGTGAAAATTAATCTGTTCCATCCATTTGTCAGAGGAACACTTGCTATTACTGCAACAAAAACCACCAAGTGGTATAAACTTTTCCTATGAGAAACAACCCCATAAGATTTGTAGGGATTGTTATGTTGTTATGCCTCACAATAAGGCTATGTGCAAAAATAATTATGAGCTACTACAAAAACTGCATACAGATCCTCACACGTTTGGAGATATGAAGATGCCATTAGCTAAGCCTATGGTTATCACTACACCAGTTCACAAGCTGAGAAAATCAACTGTGAAGTATACCCCTTTTGTCCCACCAAATGATGGTATTAAAATCTCAGAGCTTATTTATGTGCCTCAAGAGGATACCGTGATGGAGGAAGAAGTAGAAGATGTTAGACTCGGCAAAAGATCTAGGATTACCAATTTTTCAGAAGCCAAAACCTCTCACCAGGCCCACAATTCTGAGAAGCCAGTTGAACTTGCACCAACGATGAAACCCACAAGTGATGTGAATCAAGTTTTTGGAAAGGGTGGAGCAACAAGCATTGCAAGGGAGGATAAGGTACAACAATTTTCTTTTTCAACTCTTTTATTGAAATATTTTGCACATTTTAGATCTAAATCATATACAACCATTAAAGTTATACTTGTGTCTTTATTCTTACACATTTATCCCAAATCATCTGCATTTACTCTTGGTGTATACCCTGTGACACTAATTCTACCGGCTAGAAGTGTTATTAGTAGTAATTTCTATCGTCTGTATCGTCATTTAAATATTGCATTTATCATCATAATTTTTCGTATTGCATTTATCACTATTTGCATCTTTTTTCAAAAACTTAGAACTGCCAATGCGTTTAAGTCCCATGCATTAACCTTAACTCTAGTTACGTACGGTTTTTTAAGTTATCTGATACTTGCTCAGAGTGTGCAAACTAGCTCATCTAATTGCATTGCCTCTCCTTCATACCCTATAGTAATACATCATTTCCTTCAAACCCCTCACTGCAATAAATAAGCCCTTAATCACACCATGAAAGTCCTATGCTGGAACTGTCAAGGTTTTGGGGGAAAACCCACTAGATATCACCTAAAATATTTGAATCCTTACATGCACCAGACATAATGTTTGTCTCAGAAACCAAAGTTAATGATAATAGGATTTTGGGTCTTACTAATTTCCTTCAAATGCCAAACAAAATATTTGTTCCTTCAAATGGTCCACCTGGTGGTTTAGTCATTCTCTGGAAGGATGGTTTTGAGTTAGAAATTTTGCATACATCATCTAATATGATCCATGCTTTGGTTAAAAATGATCCAGCAAGAGGAGAATGGTTTCTCTCTTGTGTGTATGGTACTTCATACATAAATGAGCAAACTGCTCAATGGGAGTATACTAGTGTTAATATTCCATGGGGTCATAGGTGACCTTAATATCACCCTAAATCCAGATGAAAGAGTCAACCAGTCACCTCAATCTCAAACACCGGCACATATCACTAATCTGGTTTCTGAATCAGATCTGTCAGACTTAGGATTTAGTGGTAGTCCCTATACTTGGTCTAGCAACAGTCATTGGACTGGTAGGATTAAATCTAAACTAGATATAGCATTAGTTAACAGTATTTGTTCATTGGTTTTCCCTGAATCTACCCTACACCACTTGCATCAAAATGGCTCAGATCATACTCCTATTATGTTAACTCTGTATGGTAATCAAATCCAAAGGGGGAAAAACTGGAAGTTCTTTGAATTATGTCTTTCTAATTCTAGTTGTAATGAAGAGATCAAAAAGGCTTGGCACTCTAATTCAGTTGGTTCTGCAGCTTATGTTTTCACTGATAAGCTATCTAATACTAAAAGGCAATTAGGAATATGGAGGAGGACAGTATTTGGGCACATTAAAAGTACAATTTCTTCCCATCAAAAAGAGTTGCATCAACTTCAAGTACATGATAAGAATGGTAGTCATGATCTAAAAATAAAAAGTGTAGAAGCAGATATTGATAGATGGAATGAACTTGAAACTAGATTTATGAAGCAGAAATCAGGCGAACACTACTTCAAGGACTATGACAAGAATTCAAAGTACTTCCATATAAAGGTGAATCGAAGAAAATCGAGAAACATGATTGATTCTTTGCAGGGTGCAGATGGTACATGGTGCAAGGACATAGCTAGCTTGGAATCCCTTCTCACCAATCATTTTCAGACTATCAGTTCAACTTCAAACCCGAGTTGCAATAGTGATTTTCTCAGTCATATCCCCTTAATAATCACTGAAGAAGACAATGAACAACTTTTCAAAGTGCCGGATGAGCAAGAGATTCATGATATCATTAAACCAATGGAGGCTTGGACTTCACCTGGCCTGGATGGTTTTCCTACCAGTCACAGTGGCAAACAATCAAGGTAGACGTGATCAAGATGGTACAAAGCTTCTTCTCTTCTGGTTACATGTTAAAGCAGCTGAATCGTACGCGGTCTTCTCTTATTCCTAAAACAGCTACTCCGCATAAACCAGAAGATTTCAGGCCTATTGCACTTTGCAATACATCTTACAAGATCATATCAACGATCCTACAATCAAGAAAAATATTGTGTGAGCATAAAATCTGCATGGGTACTTTATACTCTACATCCATCAGATCCTAATCACACCAAAGTTTATATATGAATTACGTGTAGTGCGAAGACCATAAGATTAATACCGAAGATAACAATATAAACAAATAACAAGAGGTAGAGTATAAGATGAATCATATTTCTGCCTAACTAGTACATGGATATGATCCTAAGGAGTTAGAGGAGATACAGACCTAATCCCACTCACACCACTTAGGTTACATCAAAAATCCAACCCTTACAAAGTTTCTCGAGCTCGCCTTATATAGGCCGAGTCTGAGTGGTTTATAGCTAATAAGACAGAATACTCAATCGTGGTAGTGTCAGAGCTTGTCGAGTAAGGCGGTTCCTTCGGCGAGGTCCCTCCGAAGATGTCTTCGCACTACTTTCCTTCGATGATCAGTGCGAGTCTTTATTCGCCGATCTCTGCCTCGGAGAAACTCTGTAGGATAATCCCGAAGCAAGGATGCGATATCTCTTGGGGAAGGGTTGGTCCTTCTGATCTTGACACGTGTCCCGAGGGTGTTTTACCCTCCACAGTTTGCCTCTTTCCTTTCCTTGTATCGAAGATGCTTGGGAAGGAATTTCTTCTTCGTCCTACTCCTCTCGCCATGCACCCCACTATCTGCCAAGTGTGACGTTTTATGACACGTTCTGCATGTTCCCGAGATTTTTGCTACCTTTTCACCTTCTCACTGGAAGCGCCAGTTTTCCTTCACTATTTAAGTTTTGGTTTTCTCCCTCTAAAAATTTTAGTCTCTTCGTACTCTTCTTCCTTTGCACCGGCGTTCTTTTTCGGAAACCTCAGAATTTTTTATCTTTTAATCAAGCGCTTTTGGGGCGTTTTCCTTCAAGACCCTTTGCTTTAATCTTCTCAAAGCTTCGTAAAGACAACTCTTTTCCTCTTTTTTATCATCCCTGAAGCTTCAGATCAATTCTGCCTCTGCAACTTCCTGTGTCGGCGAATTCTGCTTTCTTTTCCTTTGTTCCTTCTTTCATGTCGTTTCCTTCCAAAGTTGACGTTCTTATCTCGATGAAGAACCTTGGTTTTAAAGATGATTCCTTCAAGATACAGGCCATTGGTTCTCCTGGCAGCCGGCTGACTCCAGAGTTAGTTAAAGAGTTTCAGTGCCATGAAAACAAACTCTTGGTTACATTTCATCAAATTTTTGTTGGGTTGATTCCTCCTCTTTACCAACCTTCTAACCCTTTGTTTCTTGAAATTCTTTGATCCCTTCCTAGTCCTCGGGGTGTGACGCAGCTCACTTGCAGTTCTATCCATCTTATCAATCAATGGGTTTCCCACTCCGAAGATAACTCTGAGGCTGGTTCCCTGAAGAGGTTTTATTTCACCGCTCAAAACTTCTTTCTTCACTATGAACCGTTTTTAACATTAGATAACGAGTTTGACCCTTGGGGTATTAGTTTCCGGATTGGGAAGGGGAGTTCGAATATAATTCCAGGGTCCTTAGACTACTCCATGGATGAATACTGGTATTCAGAGCCTGTGCTTATGGAGGGTCCTGTAATCCGAGGTTGGAAAGATGCTGGACGCTTCTTTCCTCGGACCCAATTTAATGTGGGTCACGAGTTCTCTACTCAATATTTGTTTATGATCCATTTCTCTGACGAAGAAAGAAGGTTGTCTCATCAAGTTTTGAGGAAAGACAAAGTTGTTTCTGTGGGCACTTCGGGTAGCCTGAAGCGTTCTCGAGCAGATGAGGAGACTATGTAGCAGGTAACAAATACCTTTTTGAGATATGCTTTTTATTGAAAGAGTATTAATACTTGCCTCTATTTGTTTCCTGAGTAAGACGGATTCTCATCTGCAGGGAAACGCTACCTGTGATGTTGATTTGAGCCTGCACAGTGATCTGTTAGGTTTTGAGTATGGCGAGGAGACGGAGGTTGCTAGGCCTCGTAAGAAGTTTGCTTTTAAGAAGTCCTCCAAGGCAAGCTTGCCGAATCGTCGTCGAGTAACAACGAAACCATCGGAGGGGAGAATGGTTATAACTGTTGCCGATGAACTGTTACCACCGAAGATTTCTGAGGCACCGATTGCCAAAAAGGTTACCGAGGAAATTGTTGTTGTTGGGCCGAATGTCCCTGTGCCGAATGCACCTGCCTCTGCCTCTGCCTCGGAGACAGTTGTTTCCACTACCACTACTGCTGCCTCAGCCGAACCCTCTGCTCCTCCAAAGAAGATTGTTCCTGTGGTTGACCTTTGTAATAGGGTAAGATCTTTGAACCCCTCCTAACCACAACAGTCCCCATTTCATGAGAGAGAGAGAGAGAAAAAAAAAAAAGAGAGAGAGAGAGAGAAAAGAGAGAGAGAGAGAAAGAGAACCAAAATTGTGAGAGATCCCCTTCCAAACCCTTTTCTCTTGATATTTATAGAGATTTATCTCTCCTATTATCCTGACATGTGTCCCACAATCTTTTAATTACAAAAATGCCATTCATTTATCCTAAAGCTTATCTTGACTTATAGTCTTACTGCCTTGACTGTCTCGTTTTGACTTCTTAACCACCCAAAATGTCTAGACCCAAGCCCAATTGGGTACACTCAACTAAGTATGTATCAAGCCCATTAGGACCTAATGAACTTGGGTCATCCACATTAGTCCCCTGACGGTTCGGGCGGGCAAAGTGTGCCGGGTCGACCGTCACCCATGGATACCCAAGTCTAAAATTGAATAAAATTATTAGAACGAGGGCGTCGCGATGTGAAGATGGACGAGAGGGAACAGTTTGAGAAGAGAAGAGGTGTGCGCGGGTAATGGCTCGACGAGTAAACGTAAAAATCATTCAAGCGCGTATTGGATTCATAACGGCTGGAGAGAATACCATTGAATTTTGAGAGAATAATACGAAGAAGAGGGGTAGGCGGTGGATTTTGGTGTAGGCGGCAGTAGGTATATACGAGGAGGTTTGTCTGAGACAGTTGGAAGAGAGACGCAATATAGTAGTGGGCGCGTTTGGATAGTACGCTCAAAGCTCTTGTGAGAAGATAGGCGAGCTCGGTTTTTTGGTCCAATCTTGGAATATAATAAGTCGTAGCAAATGATGATTTATTTTATTTTCTAAATATGGACAGATGCGAAAATAACACGTGCATGGCTTTAGAAGCTTATGACTATGGCGCGTTAGTGAGGTAGTTGACAATTTGGAGCACGACTCGTATAGAGTTTATCTTACGATGCGCAATTCTCGCCGCGTTTAAATGGTGCGCTAGAGGCCTTTGCGACCAAATGAGCGAGCTCAGCATTCTGCTAGAACTCGGCATATGACAAGGGGTAGTAATTGATGATTCTTGATTCAATTTTGTTCTTACAAGATGGTCTGATGCGAGGATTGATTGTTTTAACAATTATGATATATCTTTTACGTGACCGCTTGATATTATGCCATGCGTTAGTTGGAGAGGCGCGCAAGTGAAAATTTGTGTTTTTATGGTGATCTACTATTGTGCACGGGGATTAGTCCCCAAGTATTCATTTTGTGTTTATATAGCTTAGGCGCGCTAAAGAGGTAACTGGCGGTTTTGGGTTCGACTTATTGTCTATGTTGTTGTTTAGGAGTACTTTGCTGAGATTGAAGTGTAAATAAGTTGAACTTTGAGGGAAACCAGCGATGTATTAAGGTTATCAACCCATTAGTCCCCTGATTGTTGAGGAGGCGCCGTCTCTTCAACAATCATACTAGTTGATAACTACTTGAGGCAGGAGGGTGTTGTGTGAGTATGAGCACTTATCACGAGTTCGAACATGAATAGAAGGCAGAAAAAGTATTTCGTACAAAGTAAAGAGAGGTGACAAATGAATACCTCGCGTTTGACAATCCGAAATGATGTGTTCGAGTCCCTGTTCAGCTTATGAGGTGGATTCTTTGATAGGCGGTTTTCCATGTGTGGCGAGAATATTTGCTTTCATAGTACAGTCCCCAAGTACAACGACGTATGGTACGCTACCATTCTGTTTGTGTATTTGAGCGCCCTTGGTGGAACATGGTGGATATCTCTCCAAGTGATCTTTGGAAAGCCCTCGATGTGTTTGGGCAAGATTTTCCGTGTGACGGGCTGTATTTTTGGCAGGCACTGATGCACTAATTGTAGAGTAAGAATTCTTTGAGTTCAACCGAGATCATTTTCAAACATTTTTTCAAAAAATCTTTTATTGGTAGGGTGTAGATTGATAGTGTAATAGTGAACTCATGTGAGTATCAGGCGGCAAAAGTATAGTGTTCAGTAAGAAAATGAGTATGCGCGCCCAAAGTGATACTCTTGGTTAAAATGTAACAATTGACTATAATATCAAAGGATGAGAGAAGTTCCCTGATATGCTGCTTAAAAGGCGCGTAGGCCTATGATAAAGTTGATTTGGTTTTTGCATAAATGAGACGCGTCAAGGCGTTTTTGTAT
>JAJJMA010057759.1:0-10595 GCA_023529015.1 Papaver nudicaule
CACCCAATTGTAAGAGCCGACAGAAGACAAATGCACAGGAAAGATATATGCATGGTTATAATTGTCAGTCATAACTTATTCGTGCGTTGCTAATTTTATATTACATTGAGAGAAAAAAAGGGAATCTGTCAGAACCATAAGTGAATATGGGGGTACCAGGGGTGATAGGGTAAATACTTTGTTGAGCAATGTGTGTTATCATTATTATTACCTACCACCCAACACATATAAATTCATATAGGCATCATGCCCTCTATAACCTAGCTCTCCCGAAGTCTAGTGTAGTCATATCAATCTAACTTTGGGCCCGTGGATATATGCAGGGGTGGTGTCTCCTCTTTTGGTACAACAACTGAAGGGTATAACCGCCAGGGAAAATAGTAAATGTCCCTGAACTAAGGCCAAAGGACAATAGCGGTGACTTTTGACCATGCGAGACACCACCTACAGAGACTGCCTTGTAGGCTTCTTTATAGGGCATGACTTTTTTTATCTGGCACTTTTTTAATATGAGCTGTTACTTTTTGAAAATATCATCAATGCGTCCTGTTTCGGTAAATAATTCTTTATAAATATTAGAACCGCAAAGTGTTTTAGGTATAAAACAAATAAGAGAATCTGAGGGGTAAAGTATAAAGTGTGATGATGTAATAAAAGATTGTGATGAATTCGAGAGGTCAAGATCAAACAAGACTCGCCTAAACCAAGAAATGGCCGTTCGAGTATTGCTTCAGTTACAAGAAGAGGATTTTAGGGTTGGTTTAGGGAGGGAAGCAGAGAAAGATGAGATCAGAGAATTGCTATGATTATTGCTAGATAAGGATGAATATTCAGTTCTCACTAGATAATAAATGCTGAGTGAGAAGAGTTAATCAATTATCGATAAGATAGACTTGATTATACTTGCACTGAACTTGTTGAACTTATCTGTTGTTTTTGATGAGATTGAGATTAAGATGATTTCCCAACTGGTCGAGTGACCTATTTATAGCAATATATTCTCAACTGATCTCGTAAGAAGTGGAAGTAGTGGAAGAGTGGGAGTGAGGAAAGAGTGGGGTCAGTTGTTAAGAGTCTTGCGCCTAATATTAGGGAAGACTAACAACCCACTACCTTATCCCATCTTCTTAGCAACGTTCGCACGACTTAGCTTTCTTTCTCGTTAAGTGATTGTGCCGTTGCAATCACACGTGCCGTAGACCGGCAAACCAAAACCCTAAAAGAATATCCCCCCATGTAACTAAATCTTGATTCTCGTAAGATTTGTTAAATATTTGTTTATTTGTTAAGTCAAAGTTGACTAGTGCAAGTCGTACCAATTACTGATAACTTAGGACTTTGCGATAAGATAGAGTTTAAGCGATAAGCTTTGAATATCTCTTTAAGATTTGGTTTAAGGATTGAGCCGGGCAATCGCCATTTAAACCTAATGAGATAAATCTAAGGGTTGAGCTAGCAACCGCCATTAGATAAGATAAGATAAGTCATCTAAGGGTTGAGCTAGCAACCGCCATTAGATAAAATAGGTCTAAGGATTGAGCTATGCAATCGCCAATTAGACCGAGAGGATTTCAGCAACTCTCTGTGGCAATAGTCAAATAAACACGACTTTCGTCTTGCCATAAATAAGGGAAATTGGTTTGTGGCATGTAATGCACCAATTCCCTGAGTAATAAAGACATATGAATGTCCAAAGTAATGTGAATCATAGCCATGAGCCATGATTAAGAATTATAGCACTGATTTACAGAAGCAAGTCTATAATCAGGAAAAACAGACGAATGATGCTATCACGGCGTAGCCATCATCAAGAATGCATAAGCATTGCCAATATAAGACCTAAAGATAGGCCACAATAATTATAATAAGCCATATTGCATGGTATAATAATCTTATTAAGAAGTTAGGCATAGAGCACGAAGGACAAGCCATAACATTTATGTTATTTTCAGATTTCTGTACAGTTTGCATGTTGTCCATTGGTAAAATTGTCCAGGCCAGCCTATATTAGATAAAAATCTGAATTTTTAGTATGTTATAGGAAATTCACAGAGGAAAATATTTCGTGAAGGAAGCGCCTTCTAATTTCTCACGGATTGGGCTCTAAAAATCACGCCATGAAGAAATACGTGAGCTGAACTGCCAGATTTCCGAATTTGATTAGGAAACTAGAGTATTATGGACTTAATAAAATCCATAATCCTCTAGGATTTGGATCAGTGAGGCCCATAAATAAGGGGAGGCTAGGAAGAGGTGAACCCTAGCTCAAAGGAGGCAAGGCTAGCCGTGAGGGGAAGAGAATAATCATGGGCCTCCATAAGCACAAGCGAGGGAGGATGCGTGGGCACCCAAAGAAGAGGCAAAGCCAATACCACGGGCCTCCAAGAGTTAGGCGCGGCCAATACCATGGGCATCCAAAGATGAGGCATGGCCAATGCCGTGGGCACCCAAAGTTTAGGCGTGGCCAAACTTTAGGCTGGGCCAAAGTTTAGGCGTGGCCAATGTTTGGACATGGCCAACGTTTTGGCGGGGACAAGTATAGGCGTGGCCAGGTTTAGGACGTGGCCAAGATATAGGCGCAGCCAAGTTATAGGCGTGGCCAAACTTTAGGCTTGGCCAAAGTTTAGGCCTGGCCAAGTTATGGTCGTGGACAAGATATAGGCGTGACCAAGTTATTGGCGTGGCCAGGTTTAGGGCGTGAACAAGGTTTGGCGTGGCCAAGTTTAGGCATGACCACGGTCTTGGCGTGGACAAGGTTTGGACGTGGCCAAGGTCTTGGGCAAGGCCAACGCCATGCCTATCCAAGTTTTAGGCTTGGTCAAAGTTTAGGCGCGGCCAAGATTTGAGCATGGCCAACGCCATGCCATGGAATGGCGTGAGGCACCTAGGGTTTTGTCTCGAGCATGAGCTAGGCTAATGTGCATGTATAGGTATTTTAATACGTAGGCTAGGGATATGGACCATGCTACTAGGCTAGGGTCGCGAGATATTAAAATATGGCTAACGGCAAACCAAATATCTTATCCCTACTGCAAAGAATAAATTCATACCTTATTTCGCGCCATTCCAGGATGCCAGAAGTTGATGCGAAATTACTCCTGTGACCTTGTCGCCAAAAACCACCATCAACACAAAGTTAGCGATTTTTTAAGGGCTAGTCATTCACCCATGATACTATAAACTGTCGTTTAGACTCTTTAATGTTTCACATTCATGACCGGTGAACAAACTTACCTAACTGTATACTTCAACAAACTTTAACAGAGGAATGGAAATGGTCCTTCGATCCAAAACAGGTAACCAAAATATGTTATGTAAGGATGATATCGTAGTTCAGTGAGGTGAATCAACTCCCATGTAAGTTATTTGCTCTGGTCATGTCTAACAATATACAATGTTGGTCATGCAGGTTACTTCGAATATTTTACTTCAGAAAAACCAAGTGAAACCAGTGAATGGAGGCGGAAAATTGCTGGAGGAAAACAACTGAACCACCAAATTTGGTTGTACCATCATGATGTAATGCTATACAAAAACTTCATTAAGGTACTGCGACAAGTAAACCATAGATGTGTAAATGGTTGTGAGTTATGTTTTTGTTTGAGACCTATATTTTTCATAGATTAGAGAGAAGATAAAATAAAACCTGCCTAACACACACATAATCTATAAAATTGCGCAGGTTCTTAGAATGGCTATATGGATTCCTAAAACTACAAGGATTGGCTATATGAATTCCTAACCAAACGAATTCAATGGCTAGTCCAGCGGTTGAATGCACATCACAACTCCTGAAAAAGTTATAATCCTGATCGAGTTCTATGGTTTTTGGATTGCAAGTAAGAAGGGCTAGCTTTTTCGTATTATGTTTCCGGGTCAGCTAACAAGTTGGATTGAAAGCTGACAACGGAATTGGAGTTTTAATCCGATGTTGCATTCATTTAATCTGATGTCGTGCTTGTGGCGGAATCCCTTTTTCATCCTCTCAATCTCAGCTGCAACGGAGATGCGCCACCTAAACGAAAAATGGTCCACACCCAGAAGTCTATAACGAGTTATCCTCTCATTCTCCATTTTTGTTACATATTATATAGCATTCAATTTTGAGAAAACGGCAACTGTAGCTAACTGTAGCATCCAAAGTGCTGGGGAACAAACATGGACTTGTATTTTGGAAACATTTGAATAGAAAACGGATTTTGCTGCTACAGTTAGCTACAGTTGGCGTTTTCTCTTAAATTTTAAATGCACAATAACATTTGTCATTCCATATATAAAAATGTTTTACATTTTTTGTTCTTGTCCTTTTCATTACCTTTACAAAACTAATCGATGACCCCTGATCATGGAATCCCGGGTTTAGTCGCTCCAACGCAATTAGTTTTTGACGAAAATAACTGGTATGAGTCCATTAACTCCAACACTAAAACTACAAAAACTGCTTGTATGAATTTTAATTTTTCCACCGTTGGAACATAACTTACACTACCCATGAAGGTGGCGTTTTAATCAAAAGGGACGGCCGGCGGAACACCAGTTTCAATTTAATTTAACATTAGTCTAATGTGTCATACTGCCTGTTTGCCACCGGGAGTAGTACTGAGGTCATTGAACCAGTCCGGTGGGAACAAATCAAAACCGAAATTAGCCTAACAAAATACTGCTTTTCATTAGCTTAAAAACAAACATTTGTTCCAACAGATTTCATACATTGACTTAAAAACCATATTCACTTAAAAACACCCACTTCATCCCGGCATTCGGCCCAGAGCTCCCAAATCCGACGATCTTCATTTTGCTCCAACCCAATTAACCTTACAAGGTTCTTTTAAATTGAACTGTTATCTGAACCCACTGTTGTTTATCAGTGTTCGCTGGAGTTGAAGGCGAACCAATATCTTTCCCGCTTTTTTTCTTGTGTGGACATTGGTCGGACCAGTGATCATCTTCTCCACATGTGTAACAGCTCTGAACAGTATACTGCCTGGGGGAATTAAAACCTATGGAAGAACCAACCTTACCGTCTTGAATAGCAGAATCTAACCACTCGAAGTCTCCGCAAATTTGGCACTTCAGGAACAATCTGTCTGGGTTTTTATTGGTGTGCGATTCCAGGATTTTTCGAAAACCAACACAGTTTGCTTTGGGACAGGCCGAGTAGATATATGGACATAGAGCACAGCGGTGATTTTCGGATTGACAGATACCACACTTGATTATGGAAGAGCACTGCGATCACACATAATAGATTTAATTAGTTTTAACAACCTTAAAAAGAACAAACAAATTGGTCTTAGGAGTAGGAG
Source organism: Papaver nudicaule (assembly GCA_023529015.1). Classification (NCBI taxonomy): domain Eukaryota; kingdom Viridiplantae; phylum Streptophyta; class Magnoliopsida; order Ranunculales; family Papaveraceae; genus Papaver; species Papaver nudicaule. The sequence goes on from JAJJMA010057759.1 coordinate 5,307, forward strand.
GAAACAAGCAATACCTTGGAGCATTCCATGCTTGTGTGATTAGTTTGTCAATTTGGAAAAAAACCTCTTAACCGGGCCTGTATTTATAGGTTCTGATGGGGTGGCTTGTTTAAAAATTGTGGAGTCAATATATATTTCAATTATGGACTCTAGCCTCCTCTATTCAGTTTTCAATCCTTACAAATGGAAAGTACATATCTTAAACACATCTAACAGTCATTTAACGCATGGGTAAAGAGAAATGATTACAGCTCCCGAAAACAAACAGTCCACCAGCATAAAATTATCAATGTTTGGTCATTCCAAATTCATTGTGGACATAAGCGTGGTTCAGGGTTTTCTTATTGATTTGACCACCCAATTTTTAAAGGCGACAGTAGGTAAATAGTAAGGGTCCCTATAAAAACAACAAACACACCTTCTTTTTTGTACAACCTCCGCCAGGCTACCCCTACAGAAAAAAATGTTAGCGTTCCTAAATTAAGGGCAAAAGACACAAAAAAGACAAAATAGTTAGGACCCATAGACAGTGGCTTTTAAGCACCCTTATAGGGCATCGCTATTTTAATGTTGCACTTATTCAGTATGTAGTTTTAATTTTGGTACATATCTTAATTGGCCTCCAGTTTTGGGATGTCCCTGTTGATATAGGAGGTTGAGTGTAGTGCTCATCCAAACTCATGGATATAGGAACTTCTGTGGATAGTTGACATGACAATACTATACAGCTGTACAGGCAGTTGCGTTGAAGCAAAATTATAAGGCATAACTATTTTTATCCTTCACTTATTCAGTATGTAGTTTTAATTTTGGTACATATCCTAATTGGCCTCCAGTTTTGGGATGTCCCTGTTGATATAGGAGGTTGAGTGTAGTGCGCATCCAAACTCATGGATATAGGAACTTCTGTGGGGTAACTTGATGGCGGCAAATGGTAAAAGAGATGATGGATTTAGACATCGCAGGGATTGTAGGTGACACGCCTTTTCATGTCAAAGATGCCAAAAATTACAAACCCAGTACCCCCAAGGAACATATTACAACCCGAACACCTACACACTCTTGCCTATAAATACTACCCCCTACAGGTTACTATATGTCATAGAAAAAAAACATAGGTGTTTAGTAAAACCACAAACGAGAATTAGATGTATTCGATCAGAAGCCGTGTATTCAATCGCTATTGTTGAGATGATTATTAAAGGATGCATTTTGTATAATCATGGAAGAGGTAACGCTTTCATTCTGTTATAGTCTGTACAAATTTTTAATTCCGGGTGTTTGATTGAACTGTTATCCGATCCACACTGTTTATATGTTATTTAAAATGGCAGGGGGTGGGAATGGCTATATGAATTCCTAACGGTCAACGGGTTGGTCATATGTCCTAACCGTCAACTGAATCCAATGGCTAGTCCAAGGGTTTAATATCAAGGTTTGCGGGGACGTAGACATTGCCCAGATTTTGGGGGAACAGTCCTAAACGGAGCGTTTATGAATAATAAGAACGTCCAGGATTGTATGCGTTTTGCTTTCCCCATCCTCATGCATAAAGAGAGACCGTGCAAGATTGTGGACTGCATCGCCATTACGGTTGGGCATGTCGTGCTTAATGCGGAATCCTTTTTTCAACCTCTCAATCTCAGCTGCATCGGAGCTGCGCAACCTAGACGATAAATGGTGCACACCCAGAAGTCTACAAAGCTTATCCTCTCATTCTCCATTTTGGTTACATATTGTATAACATTAAATTTTAAATGCACAATGACATTCGTGCATTTATATATATGAATGTGTAACAATTTTTGTTCTGCTCATTTAAAATTTAATATATTCTCTAAATGCTGATTACCTCTGTTCACACTCTCCTTCTTTAGCCTCTCCCATTAATGTTGAACTCTGCCACCGTCTGCCTTGTGTTGTGAATGAAAGGAGTTTGGCTTTCCTTTTATAGGCCTTGGTTCAAGTGGGAGATGAGTGATTAATTGTCGGTGATTGCAAGCGGATTTTCCCCCTCCTTACATGCTTGTTTTGAGCGGCCTGGTCCAATGCCAATTTAATTAACATCACCAACTGTGGGTAGCAACCGGGAATTTGGAATGGTACGATAAATTTTATTCTGCAATATTATTATGTGATGGTGTTTTTTGATATAACCGGTCGTACGACCATCAATGTTCGAACATATTTGATGAGGAATGTTACTCATTTGGGATAAGATGTGTGAAATAGAAGGACCAAACGGTAATGTTATCGCTGGGGTTATTATTTATTAACCATACAGTACAAACAAAATACAAGTTTCACATCTGCCAAGCATTACGCTTTCATGGTCCCATGGCGAAACACACGACCCTCAGACGCGTTGCACCTATGGTAGTAGCCTATCGAATGCAGCTTAGTGATCACCTTGGTCCATTGAAGGCAGCACAATAATCAAATGGGATTACCTGTGGATAAACGCCTTGTCAACATAGTATAATATTGGTTTCTATTTTATTCTCTGTAAACCCTCCCAAGTATAATACAATACACGAAGTTAACAAACCTTTACGATGTTTTCGATGACTATGTTAATGTAGTGATTTTTCTTTGATGGGGAGAACACGACAACGTTCTTCAGTACCAACACGGAACCAACTTTAATGGTTTTTCCATAATCAAGGTGGTTCAATACCTTACGGTGAATGCTGGCTCCCATTCTACCGCTCGGGTCCTGAAAGACAACAAGTAGTGGTCATTAGAGTTTTAGGTGGCCTGGACAACCAGGTTTGGTTAATATGCATATTCCACATGCGTACGCACTTTAGCCGTTAAAATGAGGTCACCATCTCCCCCCCGCCCTTTGTTCCTCAACCAAAACAAGTAGTCTGCCGTATCTTGCACCATGCGTACCCCGTTTCATTTGTTCTAAAATGGAACCCAGAGCTACCCTACCTTCAGAAAAAAAACTGCTGGCCCACTAACCAAGGCTCAGTCTGAAATTGTATATCGTTAACACCTTCGGTTTGCGCTTTCACGAGTTGCTCCATGACCTGGGTCCCCACCTCTGGCTCCCCCACGATGCTTCTCCTAAACCTGTGGTCTAGGAGAGTTCTTCTGTGGCCCGCCGGACCCGCTATTTGGTGTCTGCTTGTTGAACCTGCGTCAGTTCTTATGTCGTGAGGTCTGGCCTTTACATGTGCAACCGGTGTCACATCTACAAGCACACTCTTGTTGCGGTTGAGCACCGGGTTTGCATGATTCAGACCTCGTCCAGCCATGAAATTCATTGGTGTATCATCCGCCCCAATATCAACATCATACTCTTGCTCTGGCTCAGGTGGGCAGCATGCATCCAGCGCTGCTACCAAAGCATCCTCATCCAAACCCTCCCATATATCGTCCCCGTCCATGATATGAAATCAGAATCTCAAAGAAACTATATGTATTAAAAAAATGTGTTGATGGAGATGGAAATAAAGGGAGTGTGCAAAATATGGGTGCCCAGTGGTGGACCAAAAAAATAATATGACCGACCGAAGAGATCTCAAGACCAAAGATTTAAAAAACCCAACATACTATGATATAAAAATTAATGAAAACATATAACTCTAACGCATCGCTCAAAGAGTGTGATGATGATTCATCGATAAGAATATTTATAGAGGGTAGCTGAGTCGGGGTTAGGAGGGCCCGATAAATTATCTTCGGCAACTGTAGGTAGAATGATGTCATTTTAATATGACAAAACGCAAAGGGTTTATTAAAATAGTACGGCATTTGTCGCTTCCGCCCAAAGGAAAAAGAAAGACGTGTACGCTACCAGCAAAAAAAGATAGACCTCTAAGTTGGACCTGTAAATAGGTACAAGTACTGGACCTGGTCTGGATAAGATTCCAAGTGTTCTCATGTCAACATAACTTTTGAAGATTCCCATTCTACTTGACCCATGTAAAACTGTGAAAACCCTACAACAAACTCTACATGACTCCTATGGATAGTATTTGCCCTTAGTTTTTCGGGAATATGTCCCTTGAAGGCACCAAAACGTCAATGTTTAACCACACCGAATGCAAGTTAGAAAGTGAGGAACAAGGTAGTATAATTTTTATTTGTGAAAAGTGGGATGTGCAATGTATTAGGTTACAATGATGAAAATCTATATTGCATTAAATTGGAATTCAGAATGCATTGTGAATAAATTTAGATTACAAATTATAAATTGAAATCAGCACGTGGCCCGTATCCATTAAGGTTCTCGCGCAACCTATCATAGCAATCCTCGTGGAGAAACACACATCCATGCTCTTCTAGATACCTGGTTTTCGCATGAGCTTTCTGCAGGTTACGAGATCAAAATTTAATTAAGGATGCATTTTAATCAAATGAAAATTGTGTATCATACAACCAAAAAAATATTACTTACTCGTTCATTGTCCGTCCATTCCCCACCATCAATGATAAGGTCAATCATAATCATCACAAATTTCTTCACAGATTGATTAATTATTCGAAATCTAAACGCTAGGTCTAAAGAGGATCTTTCATTAGGGTTTCCATTGGTGCATCGGTGAAAGATTTCAAGAACCCTTTTCCAGTATAAGCCTCTACTCCTTGGTGGAGTACAGGCGTTACGATGGAACTCTATGGCAATATAAGCTTGTGTTACAGCAGCATCTTCTTCGTCTGTAAAACTCCCGCTGGACATGTTGGATATTGGAAAGATAATCAACCAAAACTTTCGTGCACCTATAAATATCACATACATTATTGAATCCTTCACTGTTGTTTTGGCTTACGCTATCCACACATCAAAGCGATACTGGTGCATGATTTAAAAGGTCAGGTACTACTGAAAGTTGCGTTACAATATTTATATTACAGTGGAAGGATAAATATAAAGGGCACATATATTTGAACACGGTAGGTGGTTGGTAGGCGGGGTCAAGTTAGGGAAACATCACTCTGCCTCACGCCAGTAGGTTATAATTTCAAAATCCCAGCCTTTATGACCGATTAGACAACCCAATTGTAATATTCACGCAACACAATGATACGACATAGACTTGTGCATGATTTAAAATGGCTGGCACTATTGAAATTTGTGAAAAAGAAGGGGTACCGAAATACTACCAACTTTTCGTTTTGGCTCGTGAGTCTTATGGTAAAGAGTTTGGACGATCTCAAAAATCAATATCCAAACCTCTAACCGGAGTAATCTCGACAGTTAGGTAATAACGTACTACTTGGTGCTTTAATTATAAATCAGAGTTATAATGCGGAAAGTAAAAGCACACAAGACACCAT
>JAJJMA010057763.1:0-11811 GCA_023529015.1 Papaver nudicaule
GGATAATTAGCGAGCCGAGTATCACTGGAGTTGTCTCTGGAAAGTCAACACCCCCCGTCGTCAGAGAGGTTAACATCAAAAAGGCAATTCCTAGCGCGTCAAGTGGGAAAATTTCTGAGGAGGACTTGGCTAGATACATCGAAGAGCACTATCGCGTAGCAAAGCAGGACAACGGGTACAGCTCCCTCGACCCGCCGTAGCCAAAAGAAGTCATCGCTTACAAGTCCCCCCTGATTATACGTCTCCCAAGTTCAAAATGTACTCAGGACAAGGCAACGCTCGAGAGCACCTCAGTCGCTTCCTCTTAGCGATGAATGAAAACGTAAGGGATGGAAAGTTGTGTATGAAGGAATTTTCAAAATCATTATCAGAAACCGCGTATACTTGATACGATAATTTAAAACCTGGGAGCATCGCGACATAGGAGGAGATAGCGCGACTATTTCTGAAGAAATTCTTTTCAACAAAAAGACGAGTAACAACACTCGATTTGGCGCGCACGTCCATGGGAATCGATGAAGATCCTATGAAATACATTACAAGGTTCAGGAGCCACGCGCTCGAATTAAGTGAGGACGTACCTGAGAACATATTAGTGGAGATTTGCGTTGGGAGGATGACGGTCACTATACGTTTTGCTTTATCGAATTTCCAGTTTCAGACGTTTGTAGAGCTGGAAGAAGCCACAGTACGAGTATCAGATTGTCTTGGAATATTCCATCAAGCGAAAATGGAGCAAACCTGGTATAACTCGGTCAACTCATTAAGCACAGCGATGGCTAGCAGCGGACCAGTCCCAGGAAACAAGCGACCATCCCCGTTTCAACCATACCAATGCACAGGGCCACAAGGCGGACGAGGGGGAAATAATTTTAACAATCAGCGACAGATTCCACCGCATATACCATGCACGAAAGAGAAAATTGGGAACCTCGTGGATCAGTGGGTAGCTAATGGAGAAATTAATCTGCCTCCAATAGTGGTGGATCTGAACACGGTCGATAAAACACACGATCGATATTGTCACTTCCACAAGAGGGTGAGTCATCTGACACTCAGCTGTTATGGCGTGCGAACCGCGTACTGGAGATAGGAAAGAGCGGGCGAAATTGTTCTCGAGCGACAAAAGATAGACAAATACCTTTTACCAAAACACAATGTCATGATGATCTCTCACGACCCGCGAGATGAGGATTGGGCACCTTGGGAAAACTAAGGAAGAAGCTTGTGAATTGGCCGCTGAAAAGCCAATCTTTAAAGGAACGGGCGGAGTAGCTTTTCAATTTTCCAAAACCATCATCGCCCATCAGTTCTTTGATTCCCTCGGTTTCAGCGAAGATCATACAAGAGAAGCATCCCAAGCTATTGCCACCATCGCCGCAGGACATCAAGCGTTGTCAAAAGGGAGAATAACTTTCGATGATAACGACATATGTATCCCCGGAGAACATTTGCGCCCGCTATATCTCACCCCGACCATCAACAAACAACAGTTGAGGAGAGTGTTCATCGATGGAGGAGCCTCGTTGAACCTCATCTCAGTGCACACTCTGGATTTGTTGGGAATATCGATAGGAGACATCAGAGAACGGAAGACAGTGGTGCGAGGATTCGGAGGGCACACCCAGAAAGCGATAGGAATTATATGCCTTACCGTGTTTGTTGGCCCAAGCATAGCGTTCGTACCTTTCCATGTCCTGGACGATCATACCTCCTTTCATTTGTTACTAGGACGTGGTTGGATACGCGATCATCAGGTGGTAGCGTCCACTTATCATCAATGCATAAAAACCAACATCGGTGGGAAACAGTACCGCGTTCCAGCGACCAATAATCCATTCGGACCAGAGGAAGCGTACATGGTGGAAGCGGTTTTCTATGATCAGACAGAACGAAGCGACGCGGCAGTGATAAAGTTGTCCCATATTATCCCACTACCTAAGTGGGAAGAAGAAGAAAAGAAAGTTTCGGGCTTCAGCCCTTCTCGTTTAGTCGCGTCCAAAGATAAGAGGAAAGACGAGGGGGACAAGGTATCGGTATTTGACCCCAAGAGACTAGGAGTACCAAACGAGGCAAAGAGACAAAAGCTCGATCTTGAACCATAGTTCCATCATTTCACCACCAAGAGCGGTGGGCATGTGTATAGATTATAGCAATCAGCAGAGGTGATGTCGACCGATCAGCTATGTGAAGCGTCCACAAGCGAGGCGGTATCATCTCCAGAGGAAGATGAAGACAAAGAGGTAACGGCGGAATCCCTACCTAAAGAAGAGCCCGTAGAAATACCATCCTTGGATGAAATAAAGGAAGTCAACATTGGAGACAAGGAGGAGCGCCTAATCAAGATTAGTACGTCGTTAAGTGGAAAAGAGCGACAAAAGATGGTAGAGTTACTGAAGGAATACAATGATGTTTTTGCTTACACGTACGACGAGATGCCAGGGTTGGATGCTGAACTAGTTGCTCACTCTCTAGATGTAATGATGCACGCTCGACCGGTGAAACAAAGAAGTCGCAATTTCCACAAAGATGTCGCCTTGGCAATAAAAGAAGAAATTGAGCGTTTAGTAGAAGCGAAGTTTATAGAGCCTATAAAGAACGCGCCCTGGCTCACCAATATTGTACATGTGTTGAAGAAAAACGGAAAAATTCGATGTTGCGTCGATTACAGAGATTTGAACCGAGCTTGCCCTAAAGATGAGTTCCCGGCACCCAACGTCGACATGCTGGTGGACGCAACCAGCAATCACCAAATGTTCTCGTTCATGGATGGTTATAGTGGTTATGTCCAGATCAAAATGAGCGTCGTGGACGCGCACACAACTGTATTCAAAACGTCGTTTGGTTGCTTCTACTATGTATGATGCCGTTTGGGCTGAAAAATACTGGGGCCACGTACCAGCGGGCCATGGTATCCATTTTTCACGATCTGATACACAAACAAGTCGAAGTATACGTCGATGATATCGTGGTAAAGTCCCAAAAGAAGGAAGATCACATAAACCACCTGTGAATGGTGTTCGAGCGTTGTAGGCTGGATAATCTTAAAATGAATCCACTAAAATACGCTTTCGGGGTTACGTCTGGAAAATTCTTAGGGTTCGTAGTCACGAGCAAGGGGATACATGTGGATCCGGGGAAGGCGCAAGCAATACTCAGCGTGGACAGACCTGTAAGCGTACAAGAACTGCAGAGCTTCCTCGGAAAAATATCTTATGTCCGGAGGTTTATACCGGGATTGGCACAGATGATGGGGCTTTCACCCCGCTTTTGAAGAAGGGATGCTCTTTTCACTGGAGAAAAGCACAGCAAAATGCTTTCGAAAACATAAAAAGGTGCTTGACCAGCCCCCGAGTTTTACGTTCACCCGATACCAGACGAGTGCATCTTTATTTGGCGTATACCTCTGAGGCTATAGGATCACTGTTCGCGCAGGACCAAGGGAATGATCAACTTTTCCTGATATATTATGTAAGCCTTGTTCTAAAGACAATAAGACGAGACACCCTCGGATTGATCAGGCTTGTTTGGCCTTGATATACGCAGCTCAGAAGTTAAGACCGTACCTGTGAGTGCATCAAAATGTGGTGATCTCCGCGGCGAATCTTATGGTTTACCTGGACGAACGATCGTATCTGACTGGTCGAACCGCGCGATGGTCCCTTCAGTTATCAGAATTTGGGATCCATTACCAGAGACCCAGAGGTATAAGAGGGCAAGCGATCGCGGATCTTTTAGTCGCATTCCCTGGGAGCGACGAAGCTATATCCACGAGGACATCCGTGGAGAAGTAGCGGAGCTTGATGAGGAATATGCCTGGGATATGTATTTTGATGGGTCGTCCTATGGCTCGTATGGAGGAGCCGACATTGTATTCGAGACACCTCGGAAGGAACTACTCTCATTCGCTTTCAAATTAGATTTCGCCTGCAGTAACAATGTGGTCGAGTATGAGGCGTATTTGATAGGTTTAAAGCTTGCCGAGCAAATAGAGGTTCTCCGCTTGCGCGTACACGTTGACTCCAAGCTAGTAACTAGTCAAGCCGGCAGGGATTTTCATGTCAAAGAAGAGCGCCTGACACCCTACCGCGCGGAGGCAAAGGCACAAATGGCCAAACTAACCTCGGTAGAATTAGGACACACGGGAAGATCTATGAATAGGCACGCTGACGCTCTAGCCACGCTGGCAGCAAAAATCAACTTGAACAACAAGGAAGAAGGCTCGATCGTCTTACACAGGAAAGAATTCCCCAGCACTTGGTTACAAGAGATGATATTTGAAGAGGAAAACGACTGGGGGTGTCATGAAAAAGCTCGATAAGCCCAAGGAAGAGAGATCCATGTTGTTCAAAAGGCTAAAATCCTTCGTAATCATCAAGGGTCAGCTCTATTATCGAATGGCCAGCGGAGCACTGGCACGATGCGTGGGAAGCAAAGAAGCGGATAAACTCATGACACAAGTCCATCGGGAAACTTGTGGACGCTCGAGAGTAATCCCTCTATATAGGAGATTACAGAGAAAAGGGTTCTACTGGCCAGAGATGGCGACCCAGGCCGCGACATTACATAGCAATTGTTCAGAATGTCAATCGCCACTCCAACCGTCAGAAGTATGCACGATCGAAGAATTAGATTGGAGACGACCATATATCAATTGTCTACAAAGCGGCCTGCTGCTAAGTAACGAATCAGAATCTCTCGTGGTAACGAGGAAAACATCACGATTTTTTATCACTGATGGGTTACTATATAGAAAAAGCTTTGACAATTGGGCTTTAAGGTGTTTAAGCAAGGAGGAAGCGCAAATCGTAATGACGAAATCCCACGAGCTCGAACACCAAGGAAAGCGGAAACTATTCATACAAATCTATGAATGAGGCTACTACTGGCCCACGATGGAAGCTGACACATCGGAGTTTGTAAAGAAATGCAACATTTGCCGATTTCATGGAAATGTGATACAAGCGTCGCATAAAGAGTTGCATAGCGTGGTAGCACTGTGGCCTTTCCATAGTTGGGGTCTGGATTTGATCGGCCCTATAAACCCACTTTCTTCCAGCATGCACAAGTACATAATAACTACGACGGAATACTCAACATAGTGGGTAGAAGCAGCGCCGCTACGAAACTACGAAGGGGAGACTATTGTCGCGTTCATAAAAAAAAATATTATCTGCCGGTTCGGCGCGCCAATGATAATCCGATAAGATAACGGGTCATCTTTTATTAATCAGAAGGCAGCAGACCTTTTGGCTAGATACAATCTCCGGCAGCACGCGTCCACGGAGTATTACCCTCAAAAGGAATGGCCTCGCGAAATCAACTAACAAGACACTATTGTTTAGTTTAATGGTTTTTCTTTCAGAGTAATATTCTATCCATCAAATTTCATAAATCATGTGATTTTTCTTGGAGGGGCCGCTGCATAAGAAATTTCTTTTTCCACTAGAAAGTATCCAATTTGAAACTGTGAATCTTCGGAGTTCAGACCATATTTGGACTGGTTTCATGATAAATTATTAAATTCACCTATTATCAAAAATTCTTTCGACAACAGACTTTATGTTATTCACCTTGACAACTGGGAGCTTCCAAATCCAGAATGACATCAAAGTTATGAAGGGACCCCCAATAAAATTAGAAGCACACATATGGGTGCCTACATACAGAACAAGGGTTCAAGTAACTTAAATCGACTAGTGTAGTAGTATAAACTTTTTTTTGACGCAATGTAGTAGTATAAACTTTCTCTTTGACCTAAATCGATTAAACCTAAGTCGGCTCCCAAACCGAAAATACTGCGAAAATGGAGTCAGGTGAATCAAGATTTCTGCCGCTTGATAGAAGAAAAACCTTCTTCAAAAGATTATTGAGTGTAAGTCTCGAAAGATTAAGAAACTGGGTGAGAAAGACCGGAACGAAGGGGAGGGATGAAGTAAGTGCTAGATCTTCGTATGGAGCTGCCTATCCCTTCATCAATTCAGTCACGGGAAAGTGAAGTAAGGGGAGCTAGAGAAAAATGTATGGAGCTTCCAACCCGTTCAAACACTCCAAGGAGATCCCAAATAAGAGAGAAAACCATAACATTGAAGTTAGCAAGAGTGGGAAGAAAATTGAATAAAAACAAAATTTGTGGTTTTTTCAAACACCATGCTGCACACTGTTCTACGATGATATGCCTGCTCAGAAGGTTGACCGAGTGATCGGAAAATGTCAAGGTATATAGTCTTTCTCATTTCTTAATTTGTTTTCGTAATTTGAAAATGGTGCTTTGGAATGATCAATTGATAAGTTCCTGCTTTAGATAAATCCCGAAAATGTTAAGAGTACGTCTCAGGGAAAGTTCCTGCTGTAAAAGTTATTAGTAAGTTATGGACTAAGTGGGCTTTTAATTTTCCAAAATGATCACATTCACAGTTCAGAAATTCTTGAAATGGTTAGATAAGCATGCTAGTAATGATTGATTTATGCTATGCAAACTTTCTGCTTTAGATAAATACCTAAAATGTTAAGTGTACGTCTCTCAGGGAAAGTTCCTGCTGCACAAGTTATTAGTAAGTTGCGAAATAGGTGGGCTTTCATTGTTCATAAAATGATCACATTCACAGTTCAGAACTGCTATGAACTAGTATATGAACACTGATACTGTTGCGCTCAATGTGACGTCCAGACCTGCTATGAACTGAATTAACCGGGATACTGTTTCAACCAAAACATATCTATTATGTAGTATAAGTTTCATGATAATGACCTTACTGAGTGCATTTTGTATTTTATAATCTTCACTGAATGGCTCAAACTGAATGCTGTGTATTTACTGTAAAAACAATCTTCCTTACCTTAACTTGCTGTATTTCATGTTTGCTCTAGTTAGAGAACTAATAGATGTTTAAACTTATCATACTCTAGTTATGAAGACACTGCACGCATATCTCTAGTAGGAGTTTGAGGATTTAATTCAGAACAACTCTTTGTTGTGTTGTTTTGAAGAAAATTTATTAGTAGTGTTGTTGTAGAAGTTAGTAGACGAACAAAGTAGGATAGTAGTATCATATGACTTCTTGTGTTTGTATCTCACTGAGTGAACCTGAAACATGTTTTAAAGCCTTTCTGAAGTTGATCATCACACCAGGATCTTGCCTGGATCTTTGTTTTCTCTCACTGTTTTCTATTCTGTGTTAGGGCTAGCTTTCTTTCAAATTCTATATTATTTCGTTATTTGTGAACTTGCATTTTACCTTTTTGAATGACAGAAAAAAACTCTCGCAATAGAGTACAGCAACAACTTGTTGTTTCAGTGCAAGTTAAGCGATCAACGTACCCATATGATAGCGAGTGCACTAGCTCATTTGATTTGTTTCATCTGTTCTTAGATATGATAGATATGATGTGTGATATGAATTGTAGCATGGTCTTGTGGTGAACATTTTGCTCACATATGTGAGTTACCTTGTCGCAAGGGATATTACACCCTACCACAGACTTTGCTACAATTGCATATGTTTATCACTTCTTTTTATTTTGTCTTTTATGTTTCACATATGCAATAGAGTACAGCAACAACTTGTTGTTTCAGTGCAAGTTAAGCGATCAACGTACCCATATGATAGCGAGTGCACTAGCTCATCTGTTACTTGCAATTGAGAATTGTTTTCTTGTTGTTCAATTTCTTACCAAGTATGCTGATTTTCACCCCTGAATTCTGTTTTTGTAAGGCATATCTGGAATGCCGAAGACCAATCTTACAGCTCCGGTAAATGATAAGGTAATGACTTACATTATGTTTCAGTTAATCTTATTATTGTACGTAAATGATTCCTCTACGATGTCCTTTGCATTAACCTTTGTATTTTATGTTGCAGACTAGCAAGGAATCAGTAAAGAAGAAGGCTACCCAAAAGTTCAACATCAAGGTAAATGCTTTTCATCTCTTTTTCAGTGTATACAAATATATTTACCTTCTCCTACTAACTAGAGAATATGTTTGTTGCAGATGAAAAAGAATCTGAAGAGTCAACCTTCCACACTTAATAAAGCATCTCCATCGGAAAGTTCAGTTCCTTCAAATGAGCAACCAATTGTTGGTTATCAGAGGCGCTCATCACCTAGGAAGAAGTCCGCAGAACTAGTTGGTGCTCCTTCTCCGACTAGAAGTGTTGCAGTAGCTTCAGTTCGGAGAAAATCACCAAGAAACAAGAAGCCAGCAAAACCAGTCACTGCCCATTCTGCACCTGAAAGTGGTAAACTACTTGAAGCAACTGCAAAGGAACATGCAAGTGCACCTGAAAGTGGTAAACTACCTGAAGCAACTGCAAAGAAACATGCAAGTGCAGCTGAAAGTGGTAAACTACCTAAAGCAACTCCAAAGAAAACTGCAACTAAGAAGAAGACTGTGAATGCTCAAGCACCCTCTAAAGAAGATGTTGGAACTTCCGAAAAGGGCCGAAAGAGAAATGCAAAGCGGAAACTGGACACGGACACATGCCCCTGTCTAAGCATTCAACTCAAGAATCCAAACGACAGCCTTTCAGATTTGCAAGACAATGAGGCAGAACTGTATAATAAAATTATGGGAATTGAAGGGGAAGAGGCTGATAATGTTGATGCTGACAAAGTAGATGATAAGGGTGAATCAAGATTTCTGCTGCTTGATAGAAGAAAAACCTTCAATCATTTATTCATCTGCTCAAAAGATTATTAGTGTAAGTCTCGAATGATTAAGAAGCTCGGTGAGATGGATCGGAACAAAGGGGAGGACTGCCTCAAAGATGAATACTGCCCAAATTGGAGGGAATGTTTCTATACTCCAGGTAATTCTATTAACATAAAACTTGATTCCCAATTTTGTGTTTGGCTTGCAACTTCTAACTGTTACAGTTGGTCTAATATACATAGGTATGGGCTTACGAACATTTCCAAAAACTCGAGAGAGGACTTCCTAACACATCATGGAGGCAAGGTGAAGGCTATGGAAAAAGGTGGATATTCACTAGAGGTAAGACTCAGTCGAGAGTCCACATCCAAACACTGATACTGTGAAGTCCAGGACCGCTATGAACTGAATTAACCGGGATACTGTTTCAACTACACTGTAAGAAGCCAAAACATATCTATTATACAGTACTAGTTTCATGATAGTATAATGACCTTACTGAGTGTTTTTTTTTTCTCATGAATGCTGTGTTTATACTGTAAAAACAATCTTCCTTACCTTAACCTGCTGTATTTCATGTTTGCTCAGTAGGAGTTTGAGGATTTAATTCAGAACAACTCTTTGTTGTGTTGTTTTGAAGAAAATTAGTCAGTAGTGCTGTTGTAAGTTAGTAGACGAATAAAGTAGGATAGTAGTATCATATAACTTCTTGTGTTTGTATTTCACTGAGTGAACCTGAAACATGTTTTAAAGCCTTTCTGAAGTTGATCATCACACCAGGATTTTGCGTAGATCTTTGTTTTCTCTCACTGTTTTCTATTCTGTGTTAGGGCTAGCTTGCTTTCAAATTCTATATTATTTCGTAATTTATGAACTTGCATTTTACCTTTTTGAATGACAGAAAAAATTCTCGCAGAGGAAGTGATGCTGCGTTTGAGAAAGTAATCTTACCATAGTACTTATAAAGACAAAGAAATCCCTAACCCAAACGGCGCTAAAGCTCTATTTGTTCACCACCGCCAACTCCCTAGCAGTCACAACCAAATCAATTGGTGTGATAAAGGTTTTTCCTCTGGAGGGACGACTTCACCTAATCATCGCACTTTGAGTTTTCCTCTCAGCTTGTAAGTTTTAAAGTCCTAATTTAAGCTATTGCCATGTCTGTATGCTTATCTAAAAACCATACTTGTATGTTTATTTCATTGGGATCACTTTTTCAGTTTATTCTTTAGTTCCTTGTAACATTTTATCATCTTCATGTTTATAGTAAGAAAACCGAATACAGATGTTAACAAAAAGAATTTGCTCACATAATTTATTTTTGTTATAGTGGGAGGTATGGTGAGTGACTTGTCTGAGCAAAGACAATATGTATGTATCGTTAACTTTCGGTGAATATGCCAAAGTAGCATACCCCATGGCAACATATTAGGTAGGGGGAAAACACGAACCACCTTCGCAATTAGCATTGTAGTTGGAAGTTACATTCAACCACCTATCTTCTTGCAAAAGGATACCAGGTATCTTGCTGCCTGTTGCAGTGATAATTAAATTGTAACGAAGTTAGCTCTATTAGTGACAATCTCACCAGCAGTGATATTATTACTGCTGGTTGTTTTTGTGGCGGCAGGTTCTTTGGGTACGAGTTAAAATCTTAAGGTATAGGAAACCCCGTAACATTTGTTAGGTAACAAGTAAACACAACAGGGTCCTTGATAGAATGAATCTCTATAGTCTATATCATCCTGATTCAAAATTCCTCAGGTGAATTAGTTCCAGCCTGACAATTGATGCCGGCTACTCACCAAATTCGATTTAGATGACATCAAATTTTAACTCTTTTGCTAATTTTTCATGCTACGAAACTATTTATCAGAAGAAAAATTTCATGCACATGGAACTGCATGGACGCAACTTCTCTGCTAAATGGTTAAAAGGTACACATTCAAAAGGGCATCACTTTCCCATTATGTTGTTATGGTTAAAAATTTGGTTTGCTAGAGATTTACCTGGTGTTGGTATAATCTGAAGTAAGAATTAGGAACTTGTAACTGGAGTGGAGTACACAACCTTATCTATTAACCTCGCAGAATCTTTATGCATGAAGTTGCTCTATTGCAGGTTTCAACTTTCTATTCACCTTGTCAACCACTAATCTGTTTCACTTTGAACTATCTCAATGTTAAACAATAGGCATGCTAAGATCAATATTATCTTCTTATCCGAAAGAAGTGCCTATGCGAATTGTGAATGTCATCTATGCTGACACCTAGCATGCCCATAACTTCACTTTTGTGTATGTGTTTATGGATGTATACATGCACAATTGGGACAAATGATTAAATTGTTCTTTATCATCAGTCTTTTTAACTTGATCTGCTGTTAATTAGAGTTTCATATGTTCATATCGCGAGCCTTACTGTAAGCTTTGTATGTTCTGTTATTGCAGCCATGTGAGTTGCCCTTTCATAATACTCGTCTTTTGAGGAATCCGTATAATGAGAATTTACCAGTGAAGGTATGTGTTCAACTGATTTTTTTCATTCGTTTTTCCTCAAATAGAGGAATCTGTTTTTCTTTATGATCTGTGCAAATGTGTCCGTCCATCTTCAGAAGTCCCTAGCATTTCCCTGGAAGTGGTTGTAATCTCTGGGTGGAAATACCTAGGTACAATGGTGGCGTTATTATTTGTTTGGTTTCCTGGATGAAGTCTAGGACCTAGGTATCGACAGAAAATCTGTGTTTTCTCATGATCTTTACAGATGTAGTTATCAACAGTCCTTGCTTTAGATTTGATTCTCTTACAAGCCTTTTCTTATTTTCACTTGTTTTATGCCAGTACTGTTGAAGTGTGTGTTTACGGATCAACAAACTGATCTTTATCACATGCATGTGTTATGCCATTTCGGCACTAGGATATTGAGTAGAGTGTCTTGTTCGGGTATACCGCAGATTAGTAGAGACCACCAGGAGCGAGAGCCTTCTACCTGTGAGCAGCTAGTGTGTGCTTGCTTTATTAAGGGTATGCCACCAGGCACGCAGGTTTCGAGGTAATCCGCTAGTTGGTATGCGACAGTTCCGACAACCACCTCCCAAATCTGCACAGAACCCCAATTGGGTAGTGAAGGGAGATCAAAAGAGACCAGGTAGTGATAGAT
>JAJJMA010057770.1:0-10156 GCA_023529015.1 Papaver nudicaule
ATTATTTTATAGTGCATCATCAATTATGTTGTAAGGTGTTATACACCAAGATGATTGCATATATGTAATCAACCAATATCTTCTTAGTATATAAACATAAACATACATTATCGAAAAAGTTAAAAAAAAAAAAGATGTTTGGCTCGTTGTTCTGTGTCTTTCTCATTTTAAGTAAGAATTAGGCACAAATAATGATTTACTAGAAAGCTTAAAAAGATCTAGTAACGGATATAAAAATTTATCATTTTCTGTAACTTCTTTTTAAGAAGATCGAATTGGAAAAATGTTGATGTGTTGGAAAATTTGTTGGTAGCTAAAAATATAAGTGAGGACAAGTAATAACAATGGATGTTGATCTTGTAAAAAAAAATCCATGGTTTCTTTTCTTTTCTAAGGATTTAAAATAAAAGAAGCGGCGTAAATGAAAAGTTATTCTCTTGTAATTGTTGATGGTGATGGTGATGGTGGTTGCGGCGAGTGCTAGGGCGGCGAGAAGGGTGGTGGCTGCTATGGTGGTGGAAGAGAAAACCATAAGAACATAATCGAGAGAAGGAGATCGAAGAGAGGACAAGAAAATGTAAAAGAGAGGCTGGACAATCAAAGATCAATTAATAAGTTTAATCTTAGCTTGCTAATATGTTGCCTGGTTGGTGTAGTTGGTTATCCCGTTAGTCTCACATACAAAAGGTCCCCAGTTCGAACCTGGGAACAGACATTCTTTTTCGCCTGTAATCTTCTTAACTATATTTAAGTACTAAAATCGTTTTTGGTACATCAGATGGGGAGTTCAGCACTGAAAGAACAAACTGTTGTAATTAGAACAAAAATCTTGCGAAAGTCATTCGAGCCTTTAATACAATTGGAGTATTCCTCATTATAGGTTTTCCTACTAAACTAGCAAGCCTATCTAATCTAATCGCATTCCAAAGATGAATTTGAACTCTTTTGAGATTCATCTACAGGGGAATAATTTTCATAAAGTCAATATGAGATTCAGTAAAAGGAGACAAAGGTCTAATCAACTTGTTAGCAATGTGAATATACCCCAATTCCAGAATTATAAATATGTCTTCATTTTAAATAAACTTGAATTGCATGGTCATGGATAAATTACCTTACTTTTCCACCGAGTAGTCAAATTAACTTTCTACAACACTAGATTTACACAAATCCATATGGGCTTTGAGCTCGCCTATTGAAAACACGACAGTCTGTTGTTCAATAATCGATGTCGGTTCATCAAAACTAGGGAGCTTAATATTTGGAGAAGAATTGCTAATGTTGTTGTTAACACGATTCCAACATAGACCCTTAGATAGAGAAGTATTAAGTGCGCTAAGGTTTGCTTTTGAACCAACATTAACTGTAGCCGAAGAATGAGAATCAGAAAAAAAAAATGAAAATTCCTCCAACCCAAAGTTAATATATGGGATGAAATATTAATCGAAGATTCGAAGTTTTTCGCTCTGATTATTATTCAAAACTGACGGAGAAGAATGGCTTAAAATTGGTGCCCGTGAAAATTGCCTCAAAATCCCCCTGTCATGTCATCCCTCGTGACTGCTTTCAAATGACAGACTAACCTAGTTGTTGCCCTTTGATCCGTGTTCTCTTAGTGTGGACTTAAAAACATAGATAATTTTAGATCATATGTTCTATATATCCAATTTAAATATAAATCTAAATCATTATATTCAACTATATTGTCACAACTCTTTGGTGATAAATTTAATCATTAATACAATTTTCAAGTCTAAATTATTATGTTCAATTATATTGTCGGCATCTTTCGCTGCGGATATCGAAAGAAATTTGCTAGAAAGTTTAACATAGATTTTATCATCGAATGATATATGGAGATATCATGTAATGTTTTGACAAGTATTATTCGGGACTTAAGTAGTTTCGTGTATGAAGTTATGTTGAAACGGTTAGGTTTTAAGTTGGCCTAGGCAAATTAATCTCTTTAGTACTAATAAATTGTTTCTTAGTCAGCTAATGTATTGTCTGGTTGGTGTAGTTGGTTATCACGTTAGTCTCACACACTAAAGGTCCCCAGTTCGAACCTGGGATCAGACATTCTTTTTTAGCCTGTTAAACCTTATTTAACATTTCCACTATTAAATAAATTTTATTTCTTGTATTAGTCAAATGGGGATGTAGCTCAGATGGTAGAGCGCTCGCTTAGCATGCGAGAGGTACGGGGATCGATACCCCGCATCTCCAAATATATGGCTGTCTGTTTTTTGCTACTTATTTCTGAACAGTTTTTCGATAATAGAATCTGATGACATTAAATCAGTCACAAAAAGCCTGGCCAGAAAATGCATTGAATTCTTGTGGTTCTGTTTTTGACAAGATAAATTTTACTTTCCAATACATTCATCAAAGAGAATGCCGCCTGAAGCATACAGATACTCATGTACAGAGACGCCATGAGCAACCAAACCTGACACGAATGTAGGAAATCAAGCTGTTTTAACAAGAATCTAGTCTATCTGCTAAGAGCTCAAGAGAAGAGAAACACACAAAAATCAGAGGCATTACACCTGCAAAAGATACTTTTTGCACCAGCCATGCTTAATAACATGGCCTGTTTGCCGGTTTTTGTATTTCACCTCAAAACTGTTATCAGTCATCAATTTTACTCACAATTAATACAACAAGGCATTGGCAGCAGTTGGCCATGCAAAGAATCACGCATAAACAGCATGTGCCCATGCAAAAAATACTCATCTAGCAGACACAGTACACTTTTAGAGATAAAAATAATTCAAGAAGATTTCCCAGTGACTTCTGATTTAGATCTATACGATCCATAAACTATAAACTTACTTGAACTGCACGAGACTATTCTGCTTTTTGGGTCTAGACGGAAATGTGGAATTGGAAGGTTATGTTCATCAAGACTTTAGAGTTGAGGAGAAGGGTGACCTTCAGGATCATGCTGAAGAAAGCTTTTCATTGCTTCATAAGTGGACCAGCAAATGGCAGCTGCAGGTGCATGGAACAACACTCTGGGCGTCAGTCCGCGCAATAATGCCTGGTAACCCTCTTTAGCAACTATCTGCTTAAGAGCCAGCCTTATAGAGCTACTTCTAAATGTGTCTGCCCCACATACACCCTGTTTCAGAACATAAATGTGCAAACTAAGTTCATCACACCCAACAGACCATTATGCATTAAAGTAGTTATGCTTAAAAAAGTACACAGTAAAGCTAGACAGGATTATCTTACACCATCACATAGTTAACAACAAGTCCATACCGATAACAAGAGACAGATTGGCCAGCAGAAAATGCATCACAAAAATATACTACCTTGGTGAAATGAAACTCATGCCCAAGCAAAAACTTTGGTTCTACGGAGCAAACAATAACGATACCAACGGTCTCAGAGGAGCTTTTGAAGTGCTCAGTGCGCATTTGAAGACAGGGGACACCTTCAAGTATACTGCATTGCCTATGAGAAACAGGCCAGCCTCCTAAAACAACGCCTTCTCAATACGCTCTTCTCAAATGCCCCTTATGAGACTATGGTTAATCAGTTACCATAGAGACAAATTTCAGTCTAGAATGAAACCCCTAATCCTGCTTCCTACAATTTCAGTCTAGATTGCCCTGTTTACAGAAAAGGATCCACAGACATATCCCAACCCAATAAGCACTACATATTCAACCAATTACATGTAACACCCATAAAGTTTATTACTTCAACTTTTTTCTTAGACCATTTCTACGAAAAGGTTTACTACAACATTCAATTCCTAATGATATCATAATTATCCAGTTCAAACAGCTGATAACCAAACTCAAACATATTGATAAAGAATCTAAAGACAATAAACAAGAGGATCAATGGCTTAAACTAATACCTGACGTCATAATCTTGTCTTAACCAATAGTTTTGAATCTTTTGATACA
This sequence comes from Papaver nudicaule, assembly GCA_023529015.1. Lineage (NCBI taxonomy): Eukaryota > Viridiplantae > Streptophyta > Magnoliopsida > Ranunculales > Papaveraceae > Papaver > Papaver nudicaule. The sequence goes on from JAJJMA010057770.1 coordinate 3,924, forward strand.
TCTAAATATTTTGTCATTCACATAAAAAGATTTATGCAAACATCAAAACTAAACCAGTTCTACATGTACGAAATCCTAACCCAATCACCGCTACAAATACAACTAATCACATAGAAACAAATAAAGTTTTCTACTTCAACCTTCAAACTTCAATGCCTAAAGATATCATATCTATTCAGTTCAAACAACTGACGCCCAAAGTCAAATATCGGGAAAACAAGAAACAGCATCAAAGATCGCAGACAATACCTGACATTGCAATCACACCCAACAGACCGTTATACATTAAAGTGGTTATGCTCAACAAAGTACACAGTAAAGCTAGACAGAAGTTTCTTAATTTATGACATAGTTAACAACAAGCCCCTACGGATAACAAGAGACGAATTGGCCAGCAGAAAATGCGTCACCAAAAATATACTCCCTTGGTGAAATGAAACTCAAGCGCAAACCAAAACTTTAGTTCTAGCAAGCTAACCATAAAGACACCAACGGTCTCGGAGGAGATTTTGAAGTGCTCAGTGCATACTCGAAGACAAGGGACACCATCAAGTATACTGCATTGCCTACTGAGAAACAGGCCAGTCTCCTAAAACAAGGCCTTCTCAACTCGTTCTTCTCAAATGCCCCTTAATAAGGTGTTTCTACTTGAGACTCTCGAAAACAGTTCTCATAGAGACAAATTTCACTGTAGAACGAAATCCCTAATCCTGCTTCCTACAATTTTATTCTGAAGTCCTGATGATTTAAATACTGCCCCATTTACAGAAAAGGATCCACAAACATATCCCAACCCAATAAGCGCTACATATTCAACCCATTAACACCCATAAAGTTTACTGCTTCAACCTTTTTCTTTGACCATGTCTACGAAAAGGTTTACTACTTCAACATTCAATTCATATCATAATTACTCAGTTCAAACAGCTGATAACCAAACTCAAACATACTGATCAAGAATCTGACATTGTAATCTTGTCTTAACCATTAGTTTGGATACATCTAAATATTTTGTCATTACCATAAAAAGATTTATACAAAACATCAAAACTAAGCCAGTTCTACATGTCCGAAATCCTAAACCAATCACAGCCACAAATTCAACTAACCACATACAAACACATAAAGTTTTCTACTTCAACCTTCAATTCCTAGAGATATCATATTTATTCAGTTCAAACAACCAACACCCAAAGTCAAATATCGGAAAAACAAGAAACACCATTCAAAGATCGCATACTATACCTGACATTGCAGTCTTGTCTTAACAACATCCAACGGAGTAGTAACCGCACCAGCAAGCGCACCCGCAGCTCCACCAGCCATGACATGAACCATTAGTCGCTCTTCACTAGCATTCTCCGGCGAAATCTCATTCAAAACTTTCTTCATAGCTTCATAAGTAGCAAAATGCACAGCAGTAAAAGGCGCATTCATAACAATCGTAGTCCTATAACTCGTATAAAAACCCTTAACCCCCTCTTCTTTAAACATTCTCAAAACACAATCTTTCACACCATTATAAGGACTACTTTTCAACTGCAATCTCTGCTTCACAACATCCATAGGAGTCAACACCGCATCACTAGCAGTCGTGGCGATAACGCCAGAGGCCGCGTGCAGTAACGGATGATGCCCGGGTTCATTACCACCTAATTTCTTCTTACAAGTTTCATAAACAGAGAAATAAACAGCATGGGCAGGTCCAGCACCTAAACCCATTGCTGCAATTCCTCTGTAAAGTCCTAAAGGACCTTCCTTTCGCATAATTGAAGTGAAAAAATTACCAATTTGATGGTGATGATGACTACTACTAGATGACCGCTACCACGGTGGGAGTGGGCCGCCCGACCGAAGAAATTGACGAAGAATTTGTAATACAAAAAAAAAATGTAAGCAAAACAAATATTCAGACACATTTTGTTTTGTATTCAGTTAAAAATGTTTAAAATAGTACAATTACTGGCGGAAACTTAACCGAAAACGCGACTCAAAATTCATACATCTCATTACAATTCTTGACAAAAATATAAATTTTGACCAGAGTGATTAACTCTAATCTTGTACAATGAAAAACAAAAGTTATTTCAAGCCTGAATGAAGTAAACAAATATAACCCTTTATATATACTGGTGTCATTCCAAGAGGAAACACACAAACCTTTTCATATGTCTTGCTTGGATATTTATTCTAAAATCTTTTTCCATTGTGTTTTTAAGTACATTAACAAACCACCTTTATGACACAGTTTAATTTAAAGCGGTTAAAAAAATAAAAAAACCAATGTTCTGAAAACCGGACCGGTCGTTAAACCGGAAAAATCACTGGGTCAGAGTCATACGGTCCAACCAGTGGGTTAACCCGGGTCCACCGGGTCAACAATTTTAAGTTATGGTTAAATACGTGTTGTGTGGAGATGTGATGATTTGATGACTTGCATGTATCCCTTAGACGTGTCTAAAAGGGTGTTTTTATTTTTTGGAACTTGGACCTGTCGGTGGACATTTTTCCCTTTGGACCCTTTCATTGTTTGTGTCAAAAAAAAGTCTCTTCTCTTTTGTTATCTTCCCTTCTTCTCTGTTGGTGTCTTCGTCCTTCTCTGTTGGCAATTGATGTCGTAAACATCATCGAGCATATCAGCATACATAGTAGATTTCTTTCTCATCGATATATATTCCATAAGTACCGAAGTTTTAAGCTTTTCATTGATATAGTTTTTGGATTTGTATATATTGATCAGATCTAATTTTATTTTGTTAATTTTGCAGGCACCGATTCTTGGGCAATTCTTGATTGGAACAAATAGTAACTGTAATCAAGAGAAACTTGTGCTCGAACAACCGAAATTGAGAGATCAAAATATATTTTGATGAAACTGCAACAAGGAGGGAATTTTAACAGAGATTTTAACAGGGAATTTTAAGTAATGGGTCGGGTTTGGTTTTTGCCGGACCCGTGAATCTGTTCTATTCGATTATTTATGAACTCTGTTTCGATTGGTTGATTGATCTTTCAGGAGGAAAATTGGGAAAATGATTGAAACTTAAAGCTGCTGTAATAGTTGGGGGTGGATTCCGGGTTTAAGGAATAGAATGATTCTTCGTCCAATTATAAATGTCAATTTGGTTTTTCAATTTGTAATTTCTATGTTGTAAAGATCTGCTTTTTTTGGTATGTATATTTCATTTGTTTTCTCTAATTTGAATTTCTATTCATTGATTTCGATTTGGATATATATGGAAACGCATTGTAATATAAATAGTGGTGGTGGTTGCATCTTGTCTTTGGTGGCGGCGGAGGAGGTGGTATTACTGATTCTGGGTTTGTGGTGATGGTTGTTGTGGCGGAGGCGGCGTTGCTGCTTGTGATATTGGTGATGGCAGCGGTGTTGTATATGGTGGTGGCGTGATGATGGTGGTTATGGCGTAGGGTGATACTGTTGCTTGTGGCGGAGGTTGTAGTGGCGGCGGTAGAGCTGGTGGTCTGATAATGGTGGTGGCGTAGGGTGATACTGTTGTTGGTGGTGGATGTGACGGCGGTGTTTTTTATGGTGATGGCATACTGATTGTGTTGGTAATGGCGGTTTTGACAGTGGTGGTGGTGTCAGCGAGTAATACTGTTGGTGGCGTAGGTGATAGGGTTGTTGGTGGTGAGTAACCAGTTGAGGTGATGGTGGTGGTGGTAATGGCGGAGGTATTGTTGGGTCTGGTAATGGTGGTCGACTGCGAAGAAGAAGAAAGAAGAAGGGAAAAGAAGAAGCAGAAGGAAACTGGTTTTATGTTTTATAAGAAAAATACGAATATACCCCCCAACAATTATATTTATTACCCGGTTTTTTGATTTTTTAAATTTCCACATCTACCCTTTCAATTTTGGCTTATCTACGAAACTGTCTAAAGGAAAAAGATAAATTAAAAACAGAAAAGGGTAACTCAGTAATATCATGTGGACACCAAAAACACCAAATCCAATCTTTTTGTGTCAAATTGAAAAAAAAGTCACTATTCATTTGACACAAAGTCACCATATATAGGGTCCTCCCTCGCTTCGCTCGGTCGGCCCAATGAGTTGCAGCACCTGAACAAGATGAAGAAGCACCAAGCATTTGCATACGGGTTTTGAGTGTGTCTACTGGGAACATAGCCATGTGTTCAACCATTCCTGCAATTGAACCTGCGACCATGAATTTCCAGAAACCTAATCCATCATTTTCATGAGAGCCAGTGGAGGTGGTTTTGAAATCTGGGTTTGGGATTTGGCTGGAGGCTTCTGTCATTACAAGGAAGAGAATGTGAAGGGGATTTGGGGGTGGGGGTGGGGGTGGAGTTGATTTGGTGATTTCTGGGTTTAAGCTTCAGTAGGGTTTAAGGAAGAGAAAGAAAGAAAGGAAGGATTTTTAATTTTGACTTGTTGAAGAATTTTGACCAACAATATAAAGCTACCAGAGACTTTTATTTTTGCCTCGAGGCACCAAATCTGCCATGATGACAATTTTTTTGCCCAGTGACCCACTAGCCTTAAGTGTCCACCAAAGGGTGAGACCGAGGTTCGATCCTCCCTCTAAATGGTGGGTCCAGCTTTACCTTGTACAAAAAAAAAAAAAAAATGGGAAAGAAAAAAAGATACGATAAATATTAGTCTTACAGGAAGATGCAGATGTCATTATAGTACACAGTGATAAAGTCGTTTGGTGGTGATAGCAGTGATTTGGGTTCAAAACTCGTCTGCATCGGGTTTAAGAGATTTTTTTTTTAGTTATTTTCTTTGCCTAGCTACCTGGGTTTATAGATAGTGGGCTTCGGTCCAACTTTTAATATAACCTTTAATATTCAAAAAAAAAAATCTTACAGGCAGATTTCAGGTTGCCCAATGTCTTTTTGAATTGGGTCGTAGTTGCCAAAATGATAAATGTAGGCTTATAGTACAAATTTCAAAGAACAATTCTGGCTAACCGGACTAGCCCATGCTGGTTAACATCCTTTTGGACCAGGTTGTACATTTTGAATCACTAAACAAATTTAAGTCACACGACATGTTTTTTTTGTGAAGTTGGCGGATGTAGGCTCATAGTACAGATTTTGAGGCACGAGATAAATTTTGGATCGCAAAATAAATACTCAAAACAAGGCCATAGTGAACTGAATTTGGATATGCTACTAGTGAACTCCATTGGAGACATAGAAAGAAGTAATGGTAAGATGGCAATACCCACAATTCCAAGTCGTAATCTATATATATAGAAGATGCTTCTTGGCTTCTAGCTAGCTGGCAGAGTAGGTACATGTAACTAAAACTAGGTAGAAGAATAATGAGAAACGTAGTTTCTATCTGTCCCTTATTAAGGTGGGATGGAAGTTTCGAAGAACTTTAACATAACCTTGATTCAAGCTATCGTTGATAACTAACGATGGTCACTACTATATAGACTGAGCAGCTAGCAATTTCAACAGAATAAAGGTGAAAACCTAACAGTCACCAAGGACACAAGTCAAGAAGTATGTTACTTTCGGAAATGCTATTTATTATGCGAAAGAAACAAATTGATTAAAAGCTTGAAGACTTTGTTGTTGTTGTTCGTGTAATCAAATTCATTATACCGCAACTAAACCCACCCACCCCTTGCAGGAACTAAACCAGTAGAAAGAAAATGAACCAACCGAGAGGTCTGGGATCCGTTCCAGCTTCATAAATACTGCGCAGTAGTATGTGCAAACAGCCACAATTCTAGAAGACCGAAAAGTAATGTGCTTTTCTTTCAATGAATAATTCAACTATTTTCTGTTGCAGTTGTTAGCTGCTCAATTAATTAGTAGTGACCATCGTTATCATCGACAGTTTGTATCCAGAGTTTAGGTTATGTTAATTTCTTCGAAACTTCCCAGTGCGCTCTTTAGGGACAGACACAAATGAACATCTTCATTACGCCTCTGCCTAGTTTTAGTGACATCTATCTACTCTGCCAGCTAGAAACAACAGTACAATTTCTTTCTTTTTCTCATCTATAAATGAAGCCTTCGAATCGCTGGTATTGCCATTCTACTAGCTAGAGAAGAAGCATTTACGTCGTCTCTCCTTTCTCTATCTCTAATGGAGTTCACTAGTAACATAGCCAAATTCAGTTTCTTCCTTCTCTTGATCAGTTTTTCATTTCACACAACATCAACCAAAGCATGTCATGAAACTGATAAAGCAGCTTTGCTAGACTTCAAGAGTAAGATCAATGATGGTGGTCC
>JAJJMA010057817.1:0-18288 GCA_023529015.1 Papaver nudicaule
CCTCAACCTATACCCCAAACAGATGCTTATTCGGTTCTAGGGGTGGGACTTGGGTTGGGTCAACCCACCCAACCCGTGCCCAACCCGAATATTGGGCGGGTTGGGTTAGGTATTTCAAAATTTTGGGCAACTATGGGCATATATTTTACCAACCCGAACTAACTTGGGCAAGCACGGGTTCACATATCACTAACCCACGCAACCCGAAGAACCCATGGAACTATAAAATAATTTATATAATTATTTTTATTAGTGGTATTATTATTATTAGTATAATTTTTCAATCTAAGAAAGAAAATTTATATTATATTATTGCATTAATTAGAATCTCAAATTCTTTGAAATTTTAGTATAAATGAAGTAAATCTAATTGTTACCTATATTTGTCATAAAATATTGATTTTAAACACGCATCATGGGTCAACCCGAGGAACCCAAGATACAAGTTGGGCGGGTTGTGGGCACACCTCCATGGGTTCCCTGGGTTCCATGGGCAACCTGGGCAAAGAATTTTAAGTACGGGCATGGCTCGGGCAAACCCTCCAACCCGCCCAACCAACCCAAGTCCCACCCCTATTCGGTTCTAGATTTGGAACCTATACCTTAACCTTCGGTTCGGTGCACGGTTCAGATCGGTTTTTCGGTTTCAATCGGTTTTCCTGTGCAGGCCTCGTCGTTCTCGCAATTTATGTTGGAATTAATTCTCCTCGGGTGTGAGTATATACAACAATGTATTTTTACCGTCATAGGTATTAGTTCCAATGAGTGATGACTATGTTACGATAGATATAAAGATAGAATAACAAGAATTCAAAAGAGTCATTTACCTTTTGACATGAGGAAGATGAATATCAAGTGTGTAAGTTCCGGTCTTCAGTCTTCTATTGTTCTTCGTCTCAATACCTATTCTATCATAGTCCGAACTGATATTGTAGACTTATCAAGGATTGAGTTTTTGTCAACTAAACTTGACAATTGACTTGAAATAACAATGCCAGTGGGTTCAACCGAGCTATGCTCTAACAAAAACTAATAAGAGTTTGATCACTAAGTAGTTAGGTAGAGTTTAATACTTCAAGAGTTTAGTCTCAACATGTACAAGTTGTGAAACAATGAAACTCTTCGTCCCAAGCATGATTTCTTGTTAGAACCTTATGTGCGAAAGTTCTCTTTAATGAACATTTAAGAAGGTGGACGTGAACCAAATACATGCCAAAAATGTTAATGGCTAAGTACACGCATTAATGAAAGTGAAAGAGATCGTGAACAACTAAAAACGTCACTTGGTTCACGAACCTAAAAACTTGGTTCACGATCTGAAAGTACTTAATGAGTTTTTAGCTTTTAGGACATCAATATACTCGATTTTCCCAAATTAGAGCATTCTCCAAGATTCGACTAACTCCACACTTTGATTCGCAAGCAAACAATAAATGTGAAAATTGGACAGAACCTTTCTCACTATAATCCTATATTCGAAATTCACGAAGTAAACTTGTGTATATGAAATCAAGACATTCATTTGGGAAACTTTAATCTTGTCGATAGGATTCCTTCTTAAAACTATAAATACCAACGTTGTCGTCTATGTTTCGAATGATAGATAAGTAGAATAATAAGAGTCCAAATGTAACAACTCCTACTAACCTTTGTAGATGAAGATGCAATGATGTCTTCGTGTAGTCTTTATTCAGTACTTCGAACTTCATCTTCTCTTATGGTGCTCCTTCCATGGGATGCTGACACGTGGTTCGATGGTTTTATGACCCCACACGTGTAGTCTTTATTCTTCGTCTTCAATGTATCAACTACCTATTCTAATTCCAGTATCTGAAACCGACTTTTAGTAGACTAAATAAGAATTGGGTTCTGATATCTAAACTTGACATACCAACGTTAGGGGTTCAACCGAGCATTGCTCTAACAAGTTTGCCTGCTGCATGCATTCAGTTTGCACACCTATCTTAAGCATCTACATGTCTGAAAAAAGAGCAAATACGGCTCATGCAAGTCAATATCATCAATAATATAAAACACATCGAAGACAAGTTTGCCTAGACAAACGGACCGTTGCGATCTCGCCAAGTATCAGATCGTGTGGTTATGGTTCTGTTTGGTATAAAATCAATGGATGTGGATCAATTCCGCGTCTTAAGAAAATCATGTACGTTAAATTGGCAGATTTAAATGCCAAATAGCGGAATCCAATTCGTTTCTCTCTTTCTGCCAGGTTAACATAGAGAATATGAATAGGGAGGAGGAAGGAAAGACATCGCAGTGGAAAGAAAAAATAGTTCTTGGTTCCCGATTTGATCTCTGCTCAAATTAGATCCCATATCCCATCGAAATCAATCTGAAACCCCGATCTCTTTTCCTCCAACTCACCAACATTATTTCGATAATCCGAAGGAGTAAAAATCTCTGTGATTTAACTTGGCGCTGATCCGAGACTAAAGGACAAGGGTGAGATATATGCTCAATATTAGTAAAGAAATTCTCGATTCATTGCTGGCTAAAATACCTAACTTTTATTCGAGTAGCTATGATTAAATTGCATGATCCTGTGAAATTTGAATTTCATGTTAGGTTAGTCATTTTATTAGTAATACCTACAATTAGTATCATGAAAGCAGTTCAATTTGGATTCTAAAATCATCACCTACATATTCATGTGAGAGGTATATGCTCAAAATTGACATTGTTTTCCTGTTCCGTTGGTACTTACTAGCCTTCAAATGTTATATATACATTGTAGTTGTTCGACAAAATTCCTAATAGAAAAGTAAACTATCTTTAATACCCATAGTAAATTCAAATTAGAACATAATCAACAAATACCTATTGATCTAGCTCATTACCACTGAGAATTTTTATGGGAGGAAGCGGGTTTCCAAGTCTGATTTAACTGTTAATTTTGGGACTTTATGTTTGAATCACACTTTAGGTTAACAGTTGGTGTCTGTCTTTTAATCTTCACTTCATGGTTTGTAATCTCATTATTTCATGAGTATCCGACTTTGTATCCATAGGAAATAGATGTATACAACTTATGTGGAGTGTAACTCACTTTTTTAATATTAATTCAGGTAAGGGTCACTGGGTGAGCAGCTTACCACGATCCCACGATTCATCTCTTGCGCTGGGAGGATATGGAGATTAAAGTACATGAACTAAGGTTCGTGATTTACCGGTTTGTTATAGTTTACGAGGCTCCCAATTAAGTTTTGTGTTACTTTGCAATTCTATCAATGTTCAGTTTTGTATTATCTCAAATAACTGGCAAGAATATCCAAGCTTTACTTTTAGCGAGATGACCGAATTAACTTTCTATTATTCTCGCCTGCATATTAAATCTTCCGATGTCATTCTTCAGGCAAGTTCTCTACTATTACAACCAAAATCTTCTTCGACCTCGACATTCCAGAGGTGTTGCATATTAAAGAAAGGTATACTTCATTCCCAATGTACCTACGCTTACAGGAATTCGATTCTAGGTACTATTCTAATTTCTTAGTTTCAGCATATTTCTCAAATTATTTGTCAGTCTCCTATAATTCTTTTGATTCTTATGGATTAAACTGTAAGAATTTCCAATGACAATCTGTGAAATACGCTTCTATAGGTTTGAGAAGCCCAGTTTTCTGCCATGGCCAACTTTATATCGCGCCATCAAGATGCACAATCGCTGGAATAATCAATTTTTGGCTCTTTGTAGTTAATAGCGGTCATGAATGGCTAATGTGGTATATCCAGATTTCATACTGTAAGGTTGGTTATATACAATAATTCCATTTTGTATACTGAAGTAATGGCAGCTATTAGCAAATATATTGAGTTAAAGTTGCATGCACCACGGACAAACCAATAATATTCTTTTGGGGGTACGTCATCCTCTGCTTTGTGTTTGGACAATTGGCTTGCAGCTTAATTGGCCATCTTTTAAGTTAATATTTGCCAGGCTTCTTATACATAAGTTTGATCAGTGTTACAAACTGGATTTTTTTGGTCTTTATACGTCTGTATGATATGTACAAAACTACAAACGAATGAAACCACAAATATTTAGCATGTTATTTTGCAGTGGAGTTTTTGTATGAATTAGCTTCTTCTTTCATCTATTGCGTGAAATATTTAGAAAAAGAACTTAGTGCTTTTTGTTTCAGTTCAATCACCAAAGTTTGTGAGCATCGAATGAAATACTCCCTCCGTTCCAGTTTAGATGGTATATTATTAGGGTTTTGATATAGTCACCTTATACTTGCTAAAATTGATGTTTTTCTACAATATTTTTGAAAAAATCTTTGCATTTTAGTTTCGAAACGTAACATAGAAGATAAAATGCTAGGGTGTTGTTGAAAATTTTGTGGAAAAACATCAAATTTAGCGTGGTTATGGCGATTATATCAAAACCCTAATATGCCATCTAAACTGGAACGGAGGGAGTATGAAATAAATAATAGAATTCACGACCAGGTGTATAATCCAACATCCAATATCCATAATTATCACCTAACGACATTTGTAAGAGAGGACATTAAATAGGTTAGTAAAACAAAGTTTTATTAGACTAATCCTTACTGGGCTCCATCAAAAAAAAAAAAAAAAATCCTTACTGGGCAGTAACAGGCCATGTGGTGTATCATTTGACAGATGTTACAAAAAAACAATGGGAGAAACACAACGAATGTGGAGTATTGGGAGTATTTCTCTACATTTCGATCAATCAATATCTCCTCTAAACAACCTTTATCCACCAAAGAGTTTTAAAATCTGAGTAAAATTTAATTTTGGGGTATTAAATTTCCGCCAAAAAAATTGACATAGACGGTGACAGTAAATCCTTAAGAAAACAGTACAACTCACCCAAATATGTATGAGGAAGGATCCCATGACATGGTTAAAATGACACTATCTTGATATTGTGTTGCAATTTTTTTGATAACTCCCAAATGGCTACGAATTTGAAGTTAATTTTCTGGGAGCATGTTCTTCTTACAGAGCTTTATGTTCATACCAAAAACAGTGGGTATTGGGAAATTTGGATCCGACAAAAACGGCCTGTTCAAAATAGGAGTCCAAAACACATTTACAAAACCACAGGTTTACGAGACAATGGGAATGAATGGCCTAAAATTTGGGTTGCTACGAGCCAAGGGAAAAATATGGAAGATAAATATACGAATAATACGAAGATAAACGGGACTGTTCAACATTGTACGTCTGTTTCTTTGAACTATGTTTTTCTCTTTCTTATGTCACCTCATAACACCCCAAATTTTAGAATACTCGTTACCCTATAAATTTTAGAATACTCGTTGCTCTGTAAACTTGTCATGGCAAACAGTTTTATGTTTTATTTAGTTTTGCATTACATTTAGTTATTGGTTCCAATTTACCCTCATCGCGGAGCATCGTACAATATTCCCGTAATTATGATCCCCCTCCTATAGTTTTTTATCCAGTAGGTAGAGATCATAATCCAGTACCTGATAACGAACAAAGAAACAAATTTGGGTTGCTACGAGCCAAGGGCAATACCGAAGGTACATATAATAACAGTAATCAAAGGTTAAATGTATAAAGACTTGTATTAATTTCTGTGTTGTTACTACATGGATTGTAACCCTAAGGAACCAGAGGAGATACATACCTAATCCCACTCTTGCCGCTTAGGTTCTACCCAAAAGAATCCAACCCTTACAATGTTTTCCAGGCTCGCCTTATATAGGCCGAGCTTGGGTGGTTTACAGCTAATAAGACAAAGGACTCAATCGTGGAGGTGTCAGTCCTTGTCGAGTAAGGCGGTTTATTTGGTTGTGCTCCGAAGTTGACTCTGGGATCTCGCCAAACGGGCCATTGCGATCTCGCCACATCGAAGACAAGTTTGCCTAGACAAACGGGCCATTGCGATCTCGCCAAGTGTGAGATCAAAGGGTTGTAGTTATTTTGGGTCCCCCATCTCCCATTAAATCTCTTGAAGGTTATTGGCCCACTCCATAATTATCCATTAAAAACTATTTAATGTTTATTAGTTATTGTGTCATTAATTTTTTTTATAATAAATAATTTATTAATGTCTCATTAATAAGTCTAATAAATAATTTTTTAGATAATTTTGATAGATTTTTTTTTCCAGATTTGAAAAGTTATATTAAAGGTTGGATCGAAGCCCACTACCTACAAATACAAAATGAAAATTTGGATAGGGATAGGGCACAACATTGGATCGACAACTTTTGTGGCCTCGAGAAGGTGGCAGAAGATTTACTCCGGTATAGCATCTCAACGTTGATGGCCATCAAGAAGGTTTGCTCTAATGGCAACTTCAAACATATACAAGATTGTGCACAAATGATTTCACCGGTTTATGCATTTGAGGTACTGTACAAAGTCATTTTGCATAGAAAAATTTCTTTCGAGATATGTGTGGTGAATGCTTACCAAGGAAGCAAAATAATATTTCCGGTTTCGGGTGTAAACATGCCAAACTAGCTATCAAAAATAAATAATGGATATGCAGAAAGTAAGCACACAACTATTTACAATACAAATATGATCGACAAAAATAATGATAGTGAAATAGAGAAGAGAAACAACCGATGGAGATTCCGATGACAATTGGGAGCAAGAGAAAACAGATGGTGGTTATGTTGGAACCATCCGGAGGAGCCAATACATTGGGACAACTGACGACTATAACGGTGAGTTTTTTTTTAAGTACAATTTTGATACAACTAAGGTACCAAATCTATCCCTAACAAATTAACAAAACAAATATTTTTTGATTTCTTTAAAACAGACTCAACAAAAGGCACAGAGAATAAGGAGCAGATGATAAACAGGAGCGAATTTGTTTTTTTTTTGACAAACAAGCGTGCAGTGTAACGACGACACTCAACCTGAAGGTGATAATAACAAACAAATAATACAAAGACATGTTTTTAATTTTAGTGGACAATAATCATCTCGGATTATAACGCATCTAGAATGCGACATGTAATTGGATGGTGAAATTAATAAGGTTTGTTAAAGATTGTTTTCATGTTGGTATGTGTGTCATGTGGTGTGAAAAGTATTGAAACATTAGTAGATGTGTTCTGTGTTCCAATATTTGTGAGAGATTAAAGCTTATAAGCATTTCTGTTTTGATTATGCTGTCGTAAATGTTTAAGAAAAAAAACAACTCAAATACTTATCAGATTAGTGAAAACATTACCAAACGTCAGGGTAAGTCAATCAAGTGCACACTCCAAGATTAACACTAAACCAATCTGATCTCAAACAGTTCGATGTGAACACAAGATAGAAAAATATTTACAGAGAAATGAGGGAAGAAAACATTTACTGGACATCTAAATCGACATATAAATAACAGAGGGTATGAGAGGATGACAAAGAAAGGGATAAATCTATAAAAGAGGAGGCATTGACCGAAATGGGTTGCCCAATGGCATTTCAAGCACTATGCCGGCGATAAAATTGTATTATTCAAATAAATCGTGATGAAACGTAAAATCGAGGTTTTTAATCCTGGAGTATTAATCCCTTACCTTGGCTGCAGTATTGGAACGAAATGAAAATTGTAACAAGATATAACACTGATATTCAATAAAAACCAAACTTTCAGATTAAATTAGTCTACTTGTTTAAGATTTTTAACACCGTTATCTACGACAAGCCGTTTGTCGAAGCGTCGAGTCAGTCAGTTGAAAACGTGATTTCTGTCTGCGTAGTGTGATATAAACAAGAACGATAATAACGTGGGAACCAAAATAACAATACTTGGTCATCAGGTGGTTTTTGTGGACTTCAATCTATCAATACCTTCCTTCTAATAAATTTGAAGACTGAAATTTCAGAGTAGAAAATTGAGTGAATGTAGTGACAATATTTTAACTCACCAAATGTGCTTATTCCAGATTGAGTCTTTTATAATATGGATCCGAGCACGGTTTACGCGGCAACAGGTCTTCTCAATTTTGGGATGTTACGAGGCGACATATGAATGAGAAAAACATGGTTCAAATAGACGTACAATATTGAATAGCCCCGTGCCGTCTGCGGCACGGGCAAAACCCTTGTTATATTTATACAAATCCAGTCAAGTACAATATTATTTTCGGACATCAAATCAAATTTCACAACTTCATTTTATTGAAAGAAGAAATATTACAAAATTATAGGAAATTTTGGGCAGACGAAGGATAAAAATAAGATCGCATGAAGTTTGTCGTATCAACATAGGAGAGCTCGTCAAGAATTCTGTTGTGATACATTCTTCTCAAGAACGTTATCCACGATACTGCAGTCCTAAGCTCTTGTTTGCCAATGTTAATTCATTTATTTATCTTCATTCTCTGGATTGCAGACGCGTTGGAAGTGCTCAAGGATGAAGAAGAAGTGATCACTTTGAACTGACTTTTTTTTTTTTTTTTTTTTTTGTGTGTGGTATATACGACACATAATACTAACAGTAGGCTTTAGACTTCTAAAACTTTTGCACATTTAGATTGGGCAGTTGTAAAACATGTTTTTTAGAGCTGTTGTTTATGTTTTACTGTCACTTTTTTGTATATGAAGTTGTGATGTTGTACAAGAATTTGGGATACCTTATTATATATGTATGTAGGTTGTTTCGGCAGTTTACATGTTTTGCACAATGCTGTTTTCTTATAATAAATTTTAACTTTGTAAGAATCAGTGGATCATCCGCACCCAGTTCGCGCATCCGCGCATACGTTGGATGTTGGATTGGGTGCGGATGTGGAATCCATAATCCCTGATTTTGATATGTACCAGGGATGACCCTTTAAACGTCCCTGATTGCCAGCAGGCTGCCCATGAACAGTCTTGCACACAAGGTTTTTGCAGCACTTGCCGCTGAATAATGTATCACAAGGCTCGTTCTCATGGCCGCATCCGGTTGCCAATGATGACACAGACAAAACTATCATACACAAAACAGCCACAGCTATCACCTTCTTCATACTGTATTCTAGTTTTTGTGAATTTGCTATAGCTAATTTACTTCTGATGGTTTGAAACTTTTGAATGTGAAGGCGAATCCCATCTTGTCTTAGAAATATTGTATGCATTGGTCTATTTATACATGCATATAACTGAATCAGACGAAGGTTTTGTACGCATGATCAGTTTTATTGTCCATGTGCGTGTAGGTAACCATCAACCACATCGCCTATGCGTGTACGCGAAATTCCTGTGTCATGAGCAAATTCTTGGACAAATTTTGAAACGTTTATATCCTGTATGTCATCATCTCTAAGAAATCTCCCTCCTTGGTGGCCAGAAAAGTGCTTGGATGAAAGTTTATCGTTGCGACTTCAATTTGGATCATAACCAAAATTAGCCCCCAGAAGTCAATATCATTATATTATATTTATACAAATCCAGTCAAGTACAATATCATTTTCGGACATCAAATCAAATCTCACAACTTCATCGGACATCAAATCAAATTTCACAACTTCATTTTAGTTTATCTTGATTATTGAAAGAAGAAATATTACAAAATTATATGAATTTTGGGCAGATAAAGGATAAAAATAAGATCGCATGAAGTTTGTCGTATCAACATAGGAGAGAGCTCGTAAAGAATTCTGTTGTGATACATTCTTCTCAAGAACATTATCCACGATACTGCAGTCCTAAGCTCTTGTTTGCAACTGTAAGTAGACCAGACTATTTTGTATGACAGCCTTTGCAAACTCTGCAAAAGCAACCAACTCCTCGTTTCCCCTAATTTCAATCTTACAACGTCCAAGTATCGGTATGAACAACCAAAAACAAGTGACCGCTACAAAACCAATTGTCAATGTTCTTGAGACTAGCCTAGGCAATTGAAACTTGTCATTCAAAAGCTTCTTCACCCGGGTCTCTGTTATCAAGCAGATACCATGGAGAATGAAGAAACATAATACCTCCCATGTAGGCAAGACTCGACACATGTAGAAGAACATCAATTCATGCATAAGGCCAGAAACAACAAACGTGGCAAGCACAGCCATGGCTAGACTCAGATTTCGCCCAAAAATATTGGTACAAATAAGACGTACAGGCTCATATACGGTAGGCCTTAGAATTCCAGTGACCATTAGGTTCCATCTCCTGCCCCAAAAATCTTGTAACGAAGTCGATAAGTAAGGATCATAAAATTGAGGCTCGAGTTCTAAGCCAAGAATGAATCGCGCTAAAGACGCACTCATGGCCAGAAGAATTTCAAGGCTAAAATACATATGAAAAGTGTAAAGGAATAAAATAAAGCTTCGAGGTAAATTTTCTTTGTAGACATAAACTCTAACTAATATTGCTAATAGCAAAGCTTGAGTTGCATAATATAAATGAGATTTAGGTTTGCTAATCTGAATATCATGATCATTATGGGACGGCTTTTGTATGTTATTCTTGATTTTGATCGGAAAGCAAGCCACTGAAATGAAACGTTTGAGTGAAATTGATGAACCGGAATCAGATGTTGTACACGAAAGCGGACCTTTACCGCAAGCAAAAAGAAGAAGCTTAAAATTAGCCAACCAACCCAAGAAAAAACCTGTACTGCCACTAAGATGCATTGAAGAGACGGAGAGTGGAAGATAAGTAAAAATGAGGATAATTGGGAAAACTGAAAAGAACCTTAGAAAACCTTTAGGGATGTTTTTGGAGATGAAATAACAGTAAGTAAGTGATATAACAACAACAATCAATAACCTGATGAATCTCCATAACTCATCACCCTCCTCCATCTTCTTTCAAAATGGTCTCTCTTATTTAATTTGGATGGAAAATTGAGTTATTTTAAGTTTTGTTAGATAGATATTTTAGGGACTTTTCCACTAATATATATTGAATATGGATCGGAAATCTTGGTCAATTAACTTGGAAGGTTAGGACCGTTAGGTCCAATTTGGTGTGCTTAACTGTCTTTTTTTTTCTTTTTTTAATAAACTAAGGTTTTGCTCGTGTCATTTTTGACCAAACTTGACATGCAGTTGCAGCAGTAACAAATAATAGAAGGAACAAAAAGGAAAACGAAGGCAATGATGAAGTATAAATAACTTGACTTTTTTTTTTCCCTAAGGTGAAACACCTTACACATCTAAAGGCAGCAACATTTGAACCCTACACCACTGGCCTAGCAGCAAAAAAAATGAAACCATATGTTTTAGGTCTGAACTTTTAACTCTTTTGACATCTTATGCTGTTTCGATAGAACATCTGCAATAAGATGGCGTCCAAACAGGTGAGAATTCTTGAGGATTAGATTTCTGGATGCCGGGTCCACCACATACCCTTGGCCTGACATCCATTGTAGCAACTGAACAAGGAGTTGCTTCTTCTCAGGTTCTCCAATATAACGTGATATAGCCATGCCACATACCTCCTGGGTCAATCATGTCAAAGGCCTTCACATTAGTTTGGTGCGAGAAAGATATGTGTAAATCTCTAAATTTCTTTCAGGCTAAGCCTGTATATAAAATATAGCTTAAAAGAAGATCTCCTAAAATCATAATAAAGGATTTGTCTCTCCAACTGATACTGTGAAGAACCATCACATACAAATTTCTTGAGAAGCGACAAACTCTCATACCTGGTCAATCTTGTAGCCAGAATTGTGAAGAACTTTCACGACATCGTTTATCAAGTTTATATTTCCCGACCTCATAAATGATATTGCAAACTTCTTCAATGAAGTACGGGATATCTGCTCTGCGTTGTCCTGCTCAAGTCATGGCAATGAGAAAGTAATCCAACACAAAACTATATAAATGAAAACAAATTAGGAGTCTGAAAGTATAAATAGAATATGATACCTTCACTACTACATAGGCATCCTTGAGAAGTCCTCCTGAAATTAAGATATTTAAAATCCTGCCGTGCAGGGTCCTACACAAAGCTCTCTTGCTGTACCTTAATATATTGTAAACTGAAAATGCTTCTACTGCAGCCCCAACTTTTCCTAGGTTTTGAATTAATGCGGAACCCAATTCCTGTAAAAGATGATACTGTTCAAAACTTTGAAGGCTCAATTTTTTTTTTCATTTTATGCAATCAAGAACATGAACTAGTTGTATTGACATTAACCAGAGAAAACAAACAGAGTTACCTCATCTGGATGATAACCTTTACTCTCCATGTCCACCATTGTCTTATATGCAAGCTGATATAACTTTTCTTTGCAGAAATATTTGATTAATATGTGAAAAGTGTTGTTATCAGGAGAAATTGACAACTCATCCATCTTTCTCAGCAAGTGCATCACGCTTTCCATTTCCCCTCCTCTACAGTAGGCACGAAGAAGGGTATTTAACATAACCAAATCATACTTTTCATATCTAGCTTCAAAATCCTTAGCAAGCTGCTTTGCCTCTTCCATACGACGACTTCGACAAAAACCAGAGATCATAATACTGTGGCAATAACCATCTGCACGCAAATGAACAAAAGTGTTATTCAAGCAAGGTACTTTTGTTTTTTATTGATACGAACATGTCGATATAACAGGTATTGCCCACCCTTATTTTAGATGGTAGACCTATAAATTGCCTAGAAGTAGGAGCAGCACTGGAATCAACAAAATCTATTTTGAAGACTAGAAAGACCAATGAACCCATCATCTGATTATGGACAAACCTGATTGGTGAGAGGTCTTATTATTAAGCAGTCCGCATTTATCATAGGCTACAGAAGTTGGAAAGAGCTTCTCAAAAACTAAAAAGGGAGAAGGGGGTACAGCCGCCAATACTCAAATCCACGATCTCCAGAGTCCTCTAGTTCTTAATACCATTTTTATCACCTTTCTCTAAGAGTTTTAGCATAACCAAGGGAAGACCATTCATCGAGGACGAGTGTAGCTAATCAACCAGGATACCATCGAGTCTCGAAAGTGAAACTTATGCTCTCTTACTTGACTTCCATTAGCGAAGAGAGAATAAGAAAATTAAAAAGCTTCCGTGGTACCAACCGGTTTAACTATTAACCTAACTTCAAAAGGTATGCTATCTGAGCAAACTCGGAAAGATTGCTCCGGAGCAGTATATTGACAAATGACATGTACAAGAACTAATATGAGATATGGTTTATTCACACAAGATATTTGACTAACTTTCAGCCAAAAATTCCAGGACATTTGAAATTTCAATATAGACGTACCAGATTTCACTCCTCGTGTCTCTATCTCATCGAAAACCGATTTTGCTTCATCTATATGTCCAGCCTTTGCGAGGGCATCCATCAATAAGCAGTATGGCATCTATAAGCAGATTCTCGTATCATTAGTAGAGCAATGGTTTTAAAAAAATATGAATAATAAGCAGTGTTTTGCATTTCAATAGAGGATTTACTATCAATAAAACTCAATTCATATGCCGCCGGACAACGTCTTTCCCTAGAAAGTAAAACACTGCAGAGATACTTGTTACAAGGATATTGATTAGGTTTGGAGCACGCACGAGTTAGGGAAAGGGTACTTGACTGACTCTTGACTCAGTTGACTCCACTTACATCGTTGCGGTTCGGTTAGGATTCCTCATAAGCCCCACTCCCATATAGAGATGAACTAAGAGATGTTTTATAGCAAAGACATTCTACTTACCTTACTGATCATTCATAAAATCAACTCTCTTGCGTAATAAAAATTATATCATCTATGCTATGATATTCAACGATGAAATGACTAACTTGTGTACTGTTGAATAATCATTGGATGATAAGCTCAAATACTTTGGAGTGCTGTAACACTGTGGGTAGTGTTTAACACTGTGGTCATGCTCACAAATCATTCTAATGTTTGTTCAACTTCATGTGGATTCACTATCTCATTAACAAATGTTATTCATTTTAATGGTCTACTGAGTCAACAGTCAGTCAAGTATTTGTCCCTAACTTGGACACACTCGGTTTTAGATCCCTAGACCATGCTAAAAGTTGGTACCCTTGTAATAAATATCCCAACATTGTACCTTATAGAGAAGGAAAATAGTGAAATTGAAACTTAATCCACATAATCAAAAGGCTAAAGGAGAAGTGAAAGTTTGAAGATTACTTCATCTTGGGCATAGCCTAGAGTTTCCAGTTCTGCTAGTAACACCCTCGCCTTCTCAAATAGACCACCTCTAACATACACCTTTAGTAAGGTTGTCAGGAAAACCTGCAAGCAAAAAACACATGATGGAGCTAAGAAGGCAAAATGAAAAGCTTGACAGTCAGAAACATCTCTCTTTTTCATCAGTTGGCTTATGTGAAACATATTTTCTTGATATTAAAAATGAAACGATTCCTTGATAAAGACATATACACTATTTTGTTCAGGAAGTGTCTAGACTGTAAAGTAATAACAAATAGTACTAAATTCAAGCATACAAAATGAGCAAATATGTAACAAACCTTATTCGGTACTAACCCTGCAGATTTCATATCTATAACTAGTGCGTCGGCCTTTGAATGATTTCCTCCAACTGAATATGCATTAAGCAGAGAGCTGTAATGGAATTCGTTGGGCGAATATCCTTCATTCTTCATTTGCTGAAAATAGGCCTCTGCATCTTCACACCGGTTATTTGAAGCACAAATAGCTAACAGTGACCCATAGATTACAGCGTCCATCTTTAAACCATTACGATTCATTTCTTGGACCAGCTGGATTGCCTTAGAATAGCCATCTTTACCTTTCATGCAACCTGAGAGCAGCTAGGGTGACAACAGACAATCCTGATTAGAGAGAATTTGAGAGTATAAGAAAACACAATAGTCAAATCACAATCACAGTCACAATTAAAATAAATGAGCGCATTAATTTTTTTTATAAGCAAACAGAACATATAAAGCGGGGGATAATAGGGCTTACGGTGCTATATGTAACAGCATCTGGCAATAAGCCACCCTGTTTCATTTGATCAAACAATTCAAAACTGCTCTCCGATTTCCCATTCTTGATCAGGCAACCTAAGATTGAGTTACAGACAGAGACATTAGTTCTGGTGGATTCGTCTTGTATGCTATTATATGCTTCTAGAGCTTTTATTGGATTACGGCCCTTCCCCATGAACTTGATGAAACTGCTATATGACCCAATATTAAGCTTTCCATGCTTCTCCATCCACGCAAAGAGCTGCGTGATGCAATTACACAATTAACAATCATAACAAACCAAATCCAAAATTTGAGCAGTCAAGTACTGAATCATGAGAAAGAAAAAAGAGTTCAAATATGTTTGTTTATTAGACCTCTAAGCTCCGGAAGAACCCTTTTTGGTATACATAATTTGTGAACACGTACAAATGGTATTTACAGTATCTAAATCAAACAAGTTTGAACGAAGATGAAGTATGTCAAGATTAGAAACATGTCCCCAGAACAGCCTTTAACCTAAGATTGTTTTGCAAGTGGAAACAACATTAATTGTTACTCCAAAAGTTCAATCAAGTATACAGAATCATGAGTAATGGATATGCAATTCATATATGAGTAATGGTTACTATTACAATTTTGTTATCCATGTTGAGTTTTAGATGAACCCACCTCTGAAACATCTTTCCACCTATATGAGTTCCCAAAATATCTCATAATAGCATTCAAATCTTGCACCTTCAATATTGCACCATATCTGTCACAAAAGTGAATCTCCAAATGCTAAGAAACTACAATTGAAAGTACAGATTCATTTAAAGAAATAGTTGCAAATGTAATAGTAAGTAAAGAGATAGAAACCTTGAAAGTGCAGACTCCAAATTGGGGGCATTTTGGACTTCAACAATGGTAGATTTTCTTTCTGAATACGAAGTAGTGGATGAAGAAGATACTGCTGTTTTCTGATCTCTGTTTTTGTTGTTGGTGGTGGAAGGAGATGAGATATGAAGGGAATCTTGGTCGAATTCTTGAACAGTAGTGGTGGGTGATGTGAGTTTACAGAAACATTTGTAGTTTTTGATTTTTGGAGTGTTGGGGTTTACCGGAGAACATAAAAGAGGAGGAGGAGGAGGAGATATGGGAGATGAGCGCGTAGGGAAATTATGAAACCCACAGCCATTACTACCACTCAGCAGAAGAGTCTCCATTATTAGATAACCTCTCCTCACTCCCTTCGCTACTGTAGAGTCTCTAGAGGCTGGAGTGGACAGACGGAAGAAGATAAATGAGACGACATGGTTACGGGCCGAAAACTGAGGCCCGTGGATAAAGTGAGACTGTGGGAGACGGCCGAAATTATTGTTGTTTGTGTTTTATTTTTATTTTTATTTTTATTTGAATTGTTGTTATTCACTGAGAACAAATTTTTCTTCTTCACTAAGATTAAATGCTCCCCTAAAAGAGGAGTAATCTGCGTTGTATATCAAAAAAACAATCACATCTTATACGTCATGCCAATGTAAGCCACCCTCGAAGATATACTTGAAACGATTGCAACGATCGACGGAAACACCTAAAAGGTTATATGAAATTGTTTTACAAACATATAATAATAATAAATCTAATTGACCTAAACAAGCCATTAGATATAGAAAAAGAAAACACATAAACATATATTTACAAAGAACCCTAATAATCACCATATCAAGGATTAGTTTTATTCTAGATAAATACTTCTTTTTTTTTCCTGACAAAGGAAGCTTTTATTGATTGGAAAAATAACTAGTACAAACTGACTTATCCCTGTTGACAAGATCAATAATCCAGGGATAAAAGTTTTCTACAGACTCGAAACATAAACTTTCCCTACGACAGTGTTTAGAGATGGCGTCTGCAACACCATTTGCATCTCATTTGACATAGGAAACAACACATGAATTAAAAGAATTAAGCAAATACTGAATGTCCCTAATATGCTTCATGTTCTCCCAACGCACTAGAGGATAATTGGCATTGATTGACTTCACTACTACCTCAGCATCAACTTCCACATGAACTTGTTGCAGCTGTAGCTTTGAAGCCCAAGTCAGTGCTTCTTTGATCCCCAATCACTCTCCTTTCTATGGATCGACTACTCCTTCATAGTAGTATCCTTTGACATCACTTGCATCACCTATAAAATAACGAGAGATTAGTCCAACTCCCAAAGTATTTGTATCATAGTCATACGAAGCATCAACATTAATTTTTGTGATTCCAACATCTGGTGGAAACAACTTCAGCGGAACTGAGTTTCTGACAGACAAAATGACTGCAGAAATTTTTCCGGTCAGCAGGAAGTTCTTGAGGCGGTAATGAGCTCTCTTTGATGTCGACTGCGGATGTAATTTATTGCATTGATGGACATGTTCACACCTTTCTTTCCATAGAGTCCAACACCCCACCATGAGTCTTGTTATCCACTTAGCTTGTTCTTCTGAATCCGTGGTTGATAGTTGTTCAAACCATGAAATCATCCATTGAGCCACAGAGTTGCAGTTAACTCTAACTTTCTCAATATTCACATTCAGAAATTCCAAAACGCCTTAGCATGAGAGCATTCGATAAGTAGGTGGAAGATGGACTCATTATCTTGCTTGCAGATGGTACAAGTCTGTTGAATATCATTCTTAACCACTGCTAAACGCACCTTGGTAGCTATTATATCATTAAGGCATTTCCATATGAAGAGCCTTATTTTATGAGGCATTTTAATCTTCCACAGTGCCTTCCAAACTTCAAATGGTATAGAGTCATTCTGAAAAAACGAGGGTACCGAGTACACCACCAATCTTTTATTTTAGTCCACCTATTAGTTAAACCTTGAACGGTTCCTGTAATCAAGACTCAAGAACAAGATCTCCTTCAGATCTGATTGATTCACACGAGGGAGTCAATACAAGAATCCGAAAGGCTATGTCAACAACCAAGTGCGATACTTTAATTATAAATGATAAATCAAATATAACGCGGAAGTAAAGTAAAGTGCACACAAGATTTTTGTTAACGAGGAAACTACAAACTCGTAGAAAACCCAGGGACCTAGTTCAGTTTGAATACTCTTAAGAATTAAGCCGCCAACACACCTACTCTAAGACTTCGGACTAGCTGGTGCAGACAATATGACCCTAATACGACTATTAGTCACAAAGATTTCCCCTCAGTATTCCTACGCCTCCAACCACAACAAGGTGGTCACACACATGTACTCCCTTACGCAAACAGACGTCCTTTACTGTCTTGCGGAAGAGTTGCCTCACAGCCCGTCGCGAGGACTATCGCTACCCGACCTCCAATCGGAAGATTACAACCTTAGTGGACAACAACCAAATAGCGGCAGGTCAAATCGCTAGATGATATCCTTGGTAACTTAACAGATATTTCACC
>JAJJMA010057822.1:0-10199 GCA_023529015.1 Papaver nudicaule
CCATGATAACGAGGCTAGCGCTAAAGCGCTTTACAAGTTAGCCTTGGACAAATGCCAAGGCCGTGGTGCCATGAAAAACAGGGATAGCGCTAAAGCGCTTTACAAGATAGCCTTGGCCAAAGGCCAAGGCCGTGGCACGTTGAATAACGAGTTAGCGCTGACCTTTGATGATGGTAGGGGCATGGATAGCTCTGCTGCGAGGGATGTTAGCGTCCCTGAGAGTCTTGACCGAGATGATGTTCACTGGAGATCCCGGGTCGATGAGTGTCTTCGAGAATTCAGCATGAGAGAGGCTTGTAAGGAGTCCCCAGCCTTGTCCTTCTGTTGGCTTCTCCTGCTTGGGCATTGTCTGTTCTTTGACTTCCTTGAAGGGTAGGCGCTTTCCCGACACTACCACATTGAGTGCTGCGAACATGTCTTTCCGCTGTGGTTTCGAAAGACAGAGAGTCTCGCATACTTGGTACATTATCTCCTCCACTCTTTTGTTCACCGGTTCCTCATGGAGGGTGAATGCTCGAACTGGTAGAGGATCTTGGTATACTCCTTCGTTTTCTAGGTGTAATTCCCCGGACTCCACCTTGGCTTGGAAAATTCGCTTAAGGGTAAAGCAGTTCTTGGTAGGGTGAGTAGTGACTCGGTGATAGCGACAGTACCTTGGGCTTGCTACCTCTTCGGCTGTAGGAGGCTGTCGTATCGGAGGGAGTTCGATTGCTCCGTCCTGGATCCATGTGTCTGGCAACTCTAGTACCTCCTCCATGGGAAATGGGTAGTCTGGTATTTCTGGTCTGGCTTTTTGCCTCCGCATCTCCGGTTGTTGCGGCCATCCTTGGTTTATGTTCTTGCTCGGGGTCCCTGGAGCTGAATTAATACGTTTTGGATGCGTCGCTTCCGTGACGGGGCCTTTCCTCTTCCCTCCTTCGCTGATGGCGCCCATAGATAACAAACTGTTGTTGTATTGCTTGTTGATTAGCCCCCTATCGCCGCGAGTGACACGGGTTTCTTCGCTCCTAAGGGGTTTGGTCCTTTCTAACAGGGCGGGTGCAGTGGTGGCGGACCTCTTCGCAGCTTCATGGAGTTCAGAGAAGGTCTGAAAGCGAAGGTTCTCCAAGAGGGCTCGGTATACGGGAATCATTCCGTTGATGCAGAGTTCCACCAATTGTTGTTCCGTGACGTTCGGGTCGTGGCAGTCAAGGGCTTGGATTCTGAATCTCTTGACGTAGTCGTTCGGGTGCTCGCTAGGTCTCTGAAACATTCTACCGAGATCGGATAGTGTTATCTGCTCAGACACGAAGAAGTACTTGCGGTAGAACGTACTCACCATCTCGCCCCAGGTCCCAATACTGTTCGGATCAAGATTATTGTACCAGGTATAGGCTCTTCCAGTGAGAGACTTCAAGAATTCTTTGAGTCTCAGGACATGGTTGTACTCGTGTTCCCCCAGGAACTCCAGAAATCGCTAGATGTGCTCACGTGCATTCCCAGTTCCGTCATACAAGGTATATCCTTTGGGGAGGGCAGTCCTCTAGACCTCGTGCGGATACGGTGGCCGGTGTTGGTGGATAGGTAGCGCCATCTCTCTTTTTCGATTTCGTAGCAGCTTTTCCAAGTCGTCTGCCGTGACATAGCGGGATGGTTGTCCTCCTCTTTGGCGAGATTCTTCTGGGAGAGAGGGCGTTTCGTCGTCTCGGATGTGGATAACAGTCGAGGGGGCACCTGTAGTAACAGCTTCAGGGGTCTCCTTGACTGGTGAACTTGACAGCTTCGAGGTTAGAGTTTTGAGATAATCCAGGATTCCTAGCTGAGTGTCGAACATCTTGTCTTGACTTTCTGCGAGGACGTCTTGTCCTCTGGCTAACTCCTCCATGGTTAATGCTCCCGATACTCCTTTTCCTTTCTCGGCGGTAGTGTTGACCTTAGCTGTGGAGGAAAGGTTCTTGCCAGAGGTGTGGGTTGGAGCATTAGAAGTCACTGGGGTGATGGGGATAGCCGAGATAATAGGTGTTGAAGAGGGATTATCTTGGGTAACAGGTATATTGGGCGTGTTGCCGGATGCAGGTGGGTGGATAGGTGCTGCATTAGAGGCTACAACACCGTCAGTTGAAGAGTTGGGGTTTTGGGTATCTGATCCCGACTTAAGTTCAACCATCTTCGAGAAAATTTTCTGGAACCGAGAGAATGATCTCCCACTGTGGTCACTAACTGTTTTTACCTGGAAAAACAATGCACCGTCTCTGGGTACTTTCGTAGTGTTCGAGATCAAAGTCGAACAAGACGAGCCTAAACCATGTCAATGGCCATTCACGTCTTGCTTCGGTCACAGAGAGGATAGAGGTTGATCTAGGGAGGGAAACATCGAAGAAACTTGAGATCAGGTTGAGGATGTGTTTTGGGTGTAAGAGTTCAAGATTTCCGTCGTGAGAGTGACTGGAAATCTCCAAAGCTAGAAGTGTATTGGGTTGCTCAGGCGTGTTTACTTATGAGGCTCTGGTTTATTCAGGTGTTCTGAATATCTGGTTGTTTCTGGAAGATCTCCTTTCCTTGGAAGATAGAGGATGCCTCTATTTATAGTTTTGAACTCACCCTGATCTCTCGACAGAGAAGGTGGAAGTCGTGGAAGAGTGGAGGAGTGGAGGACATGAGTTGGTTTCTGTAACTGCCTGAGTTGTGTAGAACATGTCCACTCGCGCCATCTTCTCGTAACTGTCCACTATCTCCATCAGTTTCTTTCAACTGTCGTAGACCGCCAGACCAATACCCCTAAAGTTATCCCCCCGTGTGATGTTTTGATGTCTCGAGTGATACGCAGATATTGCGTAGTTGAGTTGAGTTGAGTCTGAGTAGGGTCGTATGACTAATTGTCATGACCAACGTGAGTGTGGTGCCTCCAGGACACGAGTATAGGAGTGGCCTTGGCTATTGGCCAAGGTCAGGAGTTCATAGCGTCATTGGCTTGTGGGGCTATAGCCCAAGGGGCTACGGCCTTGGCCTTTGGCCAAGGCCAACCTCCAAAGCGCTTTAGCGCTAACTCGTTATTCGTGGCGCCATGACTCATGGCGCCACGGCCTTGGCCTTTGGCCAAGGCTATCTTGTAAAGCGCTAGCCCTGTTATTCATGGCGCCAGGGCCTTGGCCTCTGGACAAGGCCAACTCGTTGTAGCGCCATGGTTCATGGCGCCACGGCCTTGGCCTTTGGTCAAGGATAACTTGTAAAGCGCTTTAGCGCTAGCCTCGTTATCATGGCGCTATGGCTCATGGTTCGTGGTGCCATGCTATACGGCGCTATGACTTTGGCATTTGGCCAAGGTCAACTTTGTTGCAGCTGGTGTGTGCCGGCTATGCCTTGGTTATGATGTGCGTGTTTATGCTACAACATACTTGAAGTCATGGCGTGTTTATCCATGGTATGTTAGACCATCCTGAGTTTTGGATGAGGTCTGTTTAAGCATGTTTAGGCTGTTGTATTCTTCTCAGGGAGTTCTGGACAAGCCTAGAACTTCGATATTCCTGAGGTTTTCATTAAGACTCGAATGTTGAGTCGTATAAAGAGGAAATCCATGAGGATACATCTCTGTTAACTCTTCACCATGTACCATATAGTGATCTGGTTCTGATGCCGAGGAATTCGAGGCGAGGTCGACATGAAGCAGATTAATGGGTTTAATGTGTTGGTGAGATTATCAATACGGCACTATGATATCATCCTCTCCACCGTGGGTTATTAGAGAGAACTCATAGAGAGTTTATTCAGCTCGTAGAACGGGTTGCATTCTGAGCTATGGAGATGTGCCTGAATAGGCCATTGCCTCTAGGTTAGGCATGTTTAGAGAGTGTTTTTACAATCTTCTCCCTCTCTCATTTTTCACCATCTACAGAAAGTCCCCTGGTTAGTGTGGAACAGTAATGTTTCATACTAAGCACTCGGATGGTGACGGCAACCTTCAATTGTCTCGAGGTTTTCTATTCAACACTAGTAAAGGGTCTCACGGGATAGACCTAAAGTAAATTCATTTTGCAAGTACATGTACGTTACTAAGCAGGGATTTCTGGTTGACAGAGGGGTGATGACTCCCTAATACGAGGTTCGGGGCATCCTAGGTGTGGCCCCTACAGTCCTCGAAGGCCCATCCTCTGGTCGGGACTTGGCTTCAAGTGCCTTAACTTGGCAGAGGAGTTCCTAGGGTTCCTAACCCCATATGAATGCGAGATCACACCTTTGTGTTGTCGCCGGTATTATTTAAATGAAAGAAAGGGTGACGGATTACCGGAGCTTATGCACTTCTTTCAAAAGCTCTTCTTGTTGTTTCACAAGAGCTTGTTGAACAGCCAGAGTTTTTAGAAACACTTCTCCAAGAGATCTCTGCATTCCTTGAGAATGGATGCAATCCTTTGATTCTTCTGAGAAGGTTTTTCATCCTTGTCAGATTTAGATTTCTTATTTTTCTTCTTCTTGAACCAGGTTTCTTTCCTTTGTTTTTGGCTGATTTTAAAGGATCATCTGGTTTCATGGTGTCCTTGTCAATTGACATTGGATCTTTGCCTGGAGAAGTGATACCAAGAGGTTTCACCATGTTGAAAAGTTTAGAATGAAATAAGAATTGACTTCTGATTTCCTTATAAACAGTTTTTTCAAGAATTTTCGAAGAGATAAGGATCATCTTAACTGCTAGATACGATATAGATTTACCCTAATATCGCTCCGAGAAAGCGGAACGGTTCGAGAACCGTTGTACACGTATATTTTGTTCTTTCATTGACGTGTCTCACTTTTAGAGATACCCAGTAAAATCTTAACCTTTCGTTTAGACAATCTGACCACTGGTGATCATGAGTTCCATGGAGCTTAGCTCGACATTACACTTCTTGTCTAGTGACGGCGAAAGGTGCTTAATTGTGGGTTATCAATTACTTACAAACAGATACAGAAAACGAAAAAGACTCTAAGACCGTTGCCCAACCACACCATGACTTCTCATCCCAAGGGGCAGTGGATGAGATGCCAATCATTCTAGCACTTAGTGCGGAAGGTAGAGCATGATTATGTGGTATTAAATCTTTTTCTGAACTAAGTTTGCCATTCTTAGTTCTGATTCTCTTGAATTTCTCCGCTCTTTGTATTGCCCTTAAGGAGTTAGAGTGATTTCGATCTTTATTGGCTTCCTTGTTATTGGCAACTTCAAAGATTCGAATAATATTCATGAGTCTGGCCGCTTTCTTTTGCAGTTTGTTAGCATACTTGACTTTACGTCTGTACACATGACACTGCTTGTAATCATGTCCCTTTTTAGCACAATAGTTGCATTTAACAAGACGTTGCTTGTGTTTTACAGGGATGATTACTTCTTTGCACGATGTGTCACTAGAATTGTGTCCATGGGGATGGGACATGTTTCTAGTTCTGATTTGGAGTCACCCGCATTATCAGAGTTGACACATTCTGCAATGAAAGCTATTTCACCTTTTTCATCATCTGAGTAGTAAATATCAGATGAATCGTCAAGTGTAGCAGCAAAGGCTTTCCCTCAAGTATATTTCAGATTGGGACATTCTTCAGCCAAGTGGCCAAAACCTTTGCATTTATAGCATTGTGGCATATCATCATCATCTCCCCTTTTGTTCCCTTCTTTAGGTGGGACTCTATCATGAGGCTTAAGATTTGACGGTGGAGCTTTCTTAATGAATCGTTTACCTCTCTTCTTTAGAAGATCTCTAAACTGGCGAGTTATCAAAGATATCTCCTCCTCAGATTCATCTCCACTATGATTGCCGGAGTCGGTGTTCGAAGTACACTCTTCGCTTACAAGTTTACCAATGTTTTTAGGGTTACTTTGCTCATGATCAAAGATTTTTAGCTTGGCAACAAGGTCACTTCTTGTTATATCTAAGCCGTGTACTTCCTGGATGGCATGTTTCTTTGACTCGTACCTTGAGGGTAATGACCTCGGAATTTTACACACAATGTCCCTTTCCGGAATAACTTTACCTAAGGTGTGACAGGCATTCACTATCTCAGACAATTTGTGGTTAAATTCTTCAAAGGTATCATCCTCAAGCATTGGAAGGTTTTCCCAGTCAGACATGAGGTTTTGAAGTCTAGCTTCTTTTTCTGCTGAATTCCCTTCGAACATGTTCCTTAATTTATTCCAAGCCTCGTGAGAGGTTTCACATGTGGCCACGTGATGGAAAAGATCAGGTGTAACTGCATGAATGATAGCATTAAGCCCATCATAGTTTTGCTTGGCGACGAGTGTTTCCACGTCATTATAAACCGCTATGTCTTTGAGGACAGTTTCACCGTCAACTTGAACAGTTGGTGGTGAATATCCCTTTTTGACATAAACCCAAGTTTTGAAGTCTCAGGCTTGCAAAAACGAAGTCATTGCAGTCTTCCACCATAGGTAGTTTGTGTCATCAAACTTTGGTACGTTACAAGCTCTAACGCATTGGTCCACAGCTCACAAGCCGCGATAAACACAGACAGTTACGTCTTTTATGTGTTCACCGGCTCTGATACCAATTGAAAAAGCAGGGGTACCGAAATACAACCAACTTTTCGTTTGGGCTCGTGAGACTTATGGTCAGATCTGGACGATCTCAAAAATCAATATCTAGATCCGTTAACCTGAGTTTGGATCTCAAAGGATCAGTCCAACGCAAGACAGGGTCTTGGTAAATCCAAGGGATGGATTGAGGACAACGATCAGGTTTATTAATAACGTACTTCTTGTGTTTGCTTTAATTATATAATCAGAGAATATAATGCGGAAAGTAAAGCACACAAGACACCATAGATTTTTTTAACGAGGAAACTACAACCTGTAGAAAAACCTCGGGACCTCGTCCAACCGCACAGTACAAACTGCCTACAAATACTAGCCTACTATAAGACTTCGGTCTGGGATGTAGCAGAGACCAATTCCAACCCTCCAAGCGAACTGGCTATTGTCGCACTCCTTACGTCTCTAGATCCCCCACAGATCGTCACTCACTTGATTCCCCTAGCTAACGTCCTTTACAGGCCTAGGAGTTGCTTTAACCGCTGTTAAAGGCTTGTGTCTCCGGCTTTGCAACCTCAATTATCGACTATATGTTTGAACTGTCCTCTATCAGTTTGACATACACAAAGTGACTTCCTTCAGATTGCTTCAGGTCATACGGAAATCTACTTACAAGCGGGGGCTGACAAGTAAACCGAGTAAACTATGCCCAACTTGTCTCTACCTCAGTTGTAAAAGAAGAATCACTTATGAAACTTATACCACTGGGGCTAACTAGGTCTTACAACACCGAGTGCAGCCGTGCGTTGCTTCCTTTCGAAACCCTGTGTGTAACGTATCAGTTCTTGAATGGCCTTATATCAGAAGAAAAGGACCGTAGAATAGACAAGAACGTGATTAGGTTACCAAGGTTACAGGTTACTCCGATTTCAACCACTAAGGTCTCAATCTCCTACCTGTGCTTCCCAACTCTCAGGAGAAGTCTTTATAGTCGTAGGTAAAATCCCAAGAGGAACTGCTACCAAATAGAGGATGACTATACCACAACAAGCATTCACCGAAGTGAAAATAGTTTTACGATCACTTCCCAAAGGACCTTCACGTATGCTTGATGCTTGCGGTATTCGTCCTTAGACACCTCTATTTATAGCACACAATACGATAGGTTGCTTTGGAATAAAGCAACTAATTACTTGTCCACAAGTTTTGGAAACCCTAAACTTGCAAACCAAGTAAAAGAGATTTATCTCAATTGGAAATCATTAATCATTTATCTGCCAAGTGTTTTGTTAGCTCAAAAACACTTCAAGATAGAGATCCAACAGACCAGAGATAATCTTTATCTTATTGACACATTGAGAATCGTTAGATGGACCACATAATATATTTTCGTGATAATCCAAGTCCAACTAAGAGATAAAGGAGTTCAGAGTTTAACCCGAGTGAAAATCCAGAAGAATATTCACTTGGGACGGTTCGCAAGCCGTCCATCTGAATCACAACCAAAAGTATTGATTTTGAGGTTCACGTAGGTACGCGTACAAAATGACACTTTGGAACTCAGGAGAATCTCCGAGTTTCTGTTTCACGTACGGTTCGGGAACCGTCCGCCATTCAGATTAGAGTTTAACTGGACTCGCTGGAAGTTCTGGGCTTAACCAGTACTTAGACGTGTTAGACGTCCTCAGCTGTAATCCACTGGACTCTTGCTCAAGAGTACTCCTTTAGATTCACCCATATCCAACAAGTGATTTGCAAGCAAACCATTGCAATGGACAAATGGTATCGAATCTATCTCATGCATTCTTGTAACCTTAGTATTTGCGGGAACAAACACCAACATATTACATGGTCATGTAGACAATAACACGATCTCAATCGCTATTAATATCACTACTAAAGTAGTCGACTATTTTGAAAGATAGAGAAAGTAGAATAGAAGAATTTCCATAAAAGTCATAACTCCTACTAACCTTTTGTCGATGAAGAATAATTGATGTCTTCTTTGTCTTCACAGTCTTCGTCTTCAAGGTCTCTACTACTTAGTCTATATCCCAATTCCGAAATCTAAACTCTAGTAGGCTAAATCAAGAATTGTGTTTTGACACCTAAAACTGACAACCAGCTTGACATACCAACGCTAGTGGGTTTGACCGGACAATGCCCTAACAGAAGTGGCGAGTATCGTTAGAATTGTACAGGGGAAGACGCAGCCCTGCCTCCAATGCGCCAACCGTGGTCAACAGGTGTGTATCGTCATACTGGTATTCCTCGATCATCTCCAAGGTCAACTGATCACCCTGATTTTAGAAATTCACCCCAAATCGCTCAAGGCCATGTTTCCGCTTAAGGTCCTCAAGATTTACATGTGCATATGAATCACAGATGGGCTCAATCACAATATCACGCGCCCTCTCACGCGCTGACATAAAAAGAAGGTCGGGCACTGGAAGAGGAAGGTACATTGCGCACACCGCTACCGAGATTTGCGGTACGACTTGGACCAGAAGGGGGGGGGGGAGCATTACTTTGAAGCCTATCTGACTGCTGACCGGACGACGTATAACGAGAAGATTTGCGAGAATCATTGCGCTGACCATGACCCCGCAGGTCGTCATGATGGCGATCCACCATAACTGCGACAAAACACATATAAAGCGCACCGCATAAGAGAAGACGCTGCGAAAAAAACGCGGACTAAGGAACTCAAGAACCGCAATATAAACAATCCATAAGAATCAAGTCAAGCTGAAGAACAGGGGCAAGTATATATACTTTGAAGTATAATGTTCTCCACCATGACTCGAAATCACACCAACAAACATGCAGTATTTGTCTATAAGAATGAACACGGATAAGGGCATCATCACAGGCGTAAAAGATTCATACAAGGGCTAAATCAAGGATACATACATCTCAGAATCAGGGAAAACTCAAAGAAAACCATCACGTATACATAAACAACAACTCACATGAAAAATTAAAACAACCGCAGTGATCAATTCAGCAGGAAATCAAAAGAAACAAACAACTTCAATGGATCTCAGACACATACCTTTAACGATTCAAGAAGACTTAAATCAACGGAAAATCAGACGTATGGATTATCACCAGCAAATAAGGATCGAAAAACCAAGAGTAGAGCACTCAAGAGCCTCTTTGAGAAGAAGAAAAAAAAGAAGAAGAAGAAGATAATGAAAGTTAATGTTCAATGAACATTCCCTCTAGGGCTTATATATATAAGATCCACTTCGGTAACCAATCAATGAATCTAGGAATGCATTTAAAAAATCTTGGAAGTGGCGACAGTTATGAGGGGATATCCTTCTGATCCTACCCCTGAAGAAGAATTCGAAAGAATAAGGGCAAATTGTAATTGCAAAATAACGTATTTACCACGTGACATCATCACAAGCCAAGTGCAAGATAAGAGTACACTGCAACGCACCGTATCGACTGTTCAGTTGCCCATACTAAGGATCTCGAGGAAAACAGTATGAACGATGCCTCCCGTCAGATAATCAACGGTTCTCGAAGCACGCCAGCTGACAAGCGTCAACTTGCATTAAATGCACAAGTGAGGCCTAGACAACCACGTGTCGCAGTTCCCAGGGAGGAAACGAGAGAAGATCACAATAACAAGCTAGAGAGCGCCAGCGTTACACCGCAACCGAAGCAATACGAGGGTCCATCAAACACCGCACCG